>PVIC010000642.1:0-48647 GCA_004025085.1 Thryonomys swinderianus | reverse complement strand
GCCTGCCATAAGGTGAGTAGCTTCCCCTGGCCACATCTTTCCATCACAGTATTTCTGCCTTGGAGCCAGGAGACGACGGACTAAAACCTCTGAAACCATGAGCCAAGTTAAACCTTTCAAGTTGTGCATGTAAAATATGTTGTCCAAGCAATAGGAAAGTTACAGATACAGAGAGTTAGAACAGAGGGGCTGCTTCCTTCTAGATTTCAGTTCCAGATTTAAGGAATTTCAGGGTGGATGTAAAGACAGGAGCTCCTAGTGTATATAACACATTCCTCTACAGAGGGCATGAGCAACATGTTCTAATAAAGTTGCATTGGCCTTTATGACATTTAAAAAAAGTATAAACTGATATTATTATGAGGATGAGGATGTGTCTGTTGTAATTTCATCTTCATTGTGTGTATGTAACGTGTACTTATTAGATGAGGATGACTGACATATTTATCCTCCAAGAATTTTATCATTTCTTTGTGTTGGAACATTCAAAATCTTCCTGTTGTTTTGAAATACATAATACACTGCTATTAACCATACCTTCTCTCCTGTGTATAGAACTTTAGAAATCATGCTTCTTATCCACTACACCCCTCTCCCTATCTTTTTTGCATCCCTATTCCCATACTTCCTATTCATTTCTGAAAAGATTGGGCAGAGGTGGGAGTACTCAGAAGAGCTAGGGTGAAGAGGAAAGAGCTGGAAAGGAGGTGGTGGAAAGATATTCAACCAAGTGCATTTATTTTACTTGGAGACAAAATGATAGTCAATTTGGAAGCCAGTAGGATTTTGTCCCATTTGCTCCCTCCTCAGCCCAGCCTATTGGAGACAAGAGTTACCCAACTAGCCATTCTGGATAAACAGCAAAGCCTGGTGGGACAGTCCAATGGAAACAGTAATAAGAAGACTCAGTTGTGGTCATCTGGCTGATATGTAGCTGGATTTGACTTTTCCTGCATTTGGGACTTCTTGGTAAATAGTATTGAGATTTTTTTTTTGTCAATTGGTGAAATGAAGATAATAAAAGTATATGACACAAATCTAGAATATATAAAGAGTTTAAAAAATCAACCCCCTTTTTTTGAGACAAGTTCTTGCTTTGTAGTTCAGGCTGGCCCTGAGCTCACTATGTACTCAAGCAAGGCTCAAACTCAGCAATCCTCCTGCCTCAGCTTCCCAAGTGCTGGGATTATAAGCATGAGCCACCACACCCAGCATTGTGGTGTGTGGTACTGATTGCTGGTGGGCATGAGTTGTATGTGTTTACCAAGCCAGGGACCTTGTACTGTCTAGGTAGGTGCAGGAACCACTGACCTAAATCTACCCTTCCCCAAATGTAAAGACCTGATTTAAAAATGGCCATCTGAAATGAACAGACACTTTTCAGAGGAGCAAGTAAAATCTACCAAGAAGCATATGAAGAAATGCTCAACATCACTAGTCATTTGAGAGATGTAGATGAAAACAGCACTAAGATTTCCTCTCACTCCACAAAGAATGGCTGCTATCTTGAAATAAGCCAGCAACAAACACTGGTGAGGCTGTGAAGAAAAAGGAACATTTCTCCACTGTTGGGGGGAATGTGGACTGGTGCAATCACTATGGAGGTCAGTGTGGAGATTCCTAAAAAATTAAGATTAGAGGTCCCATTTGACCCTGCTATTGCCCTGCTAGGTATATACACAAAAGAATTAAAAGAATCCTATCATAGTGACATATGTGCATCCATGTTCATAGCAGCTCAGTTTGTGATAGCTCCATCTTGGAAACAACCCAAATCCCCATCAACTGGAGACTGAATAAAGAAGATGTGGTTTTTCTATAAAATGGAGTATTACTCTGCCTTAAAGAATGATAAGTTTGAATCATTTGTACTCAAATGGGTGTACCTTCAGGACATACTCATAAGTGAAATAAATAGGTCACAGATCTGTAAATATCGTATCTTTTCTCTGGTATGAGAACCTGAAGATGTTAATGAGTTCTAGAACGTTATGATGGATATTGTGAAACAAAATATTCAAAGTTAAATGGGGTGGAGTGCGAGTAATGAAGGGTAAGAAAAAATGCTATGGTAATAAAAAAAGGGAAACAAAACAAGCATTTAGGGGGTGGGGTGGTTGGGTGGGTAAAAGAATGGGAAAAATGAGAATTAAATCATGTCATATATTGGTACAAAATATGATATGACATGAGGAGTAAATGTGATAATCTAACAAGTACTTAACACTGTACCTGGATATAGGTAGGACCCAGTGAAAAGAGATGTTTTACAATTTATGAGTTCAACTCATCAGTGTCCATAGCTCCCAGCCACACATCAAGTTCTTCAACTATGTTTTGAGTGGCTGGTGGCACTAACAGTCATAGAAAAATAGAAAATCTCCTGTAACAGAGGAACTTTCTGGATTCCAAACATTTCAGAACAGAAGAATGCAAGATAGAAGGCAGGAAGCTCATGTTTACCCTTTAGGGAACATATTATTATCTTGTTCTCAGTTCCAGTGCAGAAATGAATGAGAAAAAGACTCACATTTCAAAAAGACTTAGAACAGAAAGTAGAAAATATCTTTTTCTGCCCTCCACCTTCCAAGCCCACTTGACAAAGCCACACAGTGAAGCTGCCTCAGGGTGAAACTGAAGTTCAAATGGAAATTTTGTTTAGGACCTTTGGTTTAGCGGGTACAGGGGTGGGCAGCTCAGCCACCATGTTGATGTTGCTTCTACCTTGAAAATCTCTTAAATCTGGATCCACAATGAATTTCTCCAAGGCAACTTCATGTGTTCTTTGGTCTTTATAAATATATGTGTGTTCAAGATACAGCTGCTAGGGCCGGAGGGTTAACTCAGTGGTTCTGGCGCCTGCCTCACAAGTGTAGGGTCCTGAGTTCCATCCCAGGTAACCACATACAATGCTGGGTATGGAGACTCACGACCACCAGCAATCAAAACCACATACGCAGTGCTGGGTGTGGTGGCTCATGCCTGTCATCCCAGCACTAGGGAGGCAGAGACAGGAGGATTGCTGAGTTTGAGGCTTGCTTGGACTACATAGTGAGCTCAGAGCTAGCCTGAACTAAAAAGCGAGACCCTGTCTCAAAAAAAAAAAAATACAGCTGCTACAATGTTTTTTTTTAGAAGAATACTAACTACCTGAATGTAACCTTAAAAAAGGGCTGAGCCAGGGGCTGGAGATTTAGCTCAATGGTCCTGGCTCCTGCCTAGCAAGCACAAGGTCCCTGGTTCCATCCCCAATAACCACATACAACGATACTCGGCATGGTGACTCACGCCCACTGGCAATCAGTACCACATACCACAAATGTTGGACTTGGTGGCTCAAGCCTGTAATCCCAGCACTCTGGTGGCAGAGGCAGGAGGATTGCTAAATTTGAGGCTTGCCTGAGCTGCATAGTGAGCTCAGGGCCAGCTTTAAACTACAAAGTGAGACCCTGGCTAAAAACAACAACAACAACAACAAAAAAAAACAAAAAAAAAAAAAAACCGTGTGTGTGTGTGGGGGGGTCTGAGCCATACAGGGATGAAGACAAACTTAGAAGTATGCTTTGGGTTTTAAAACACAGTTTCTTGCCATGTGTGGTGGCTCTCGCCTGTAATCCCAGCACTCTGGGAGGCAGAGAGAGGAGGATTGCTGAGTTCGAGGCTTGCCTGGGCTACATAGTGAGCTCAGGGCCAGTCTGAACTACAAAGCGAGACCCTGTCTTAAAACAAAACAAAACACAGTTTCTCATTACAAGTATACCAATAAAAATATTCATCTGTTAGATGATCTTATAAGTCATTTAATAGTTGATTTATTTTATTGTTTGTTTTGGTGCTGTTGCACCCAGAGTCTAGCAATGAGCTATATCTCTAGATCTTTTTTATTTTGAGACAAGGTCTCACTAAGTCACTAAACTGCCCAGACTGGGCTTGAGTTTGCAGTCCTCCTGCTTCAGCCTGTCAGAGTGCTAGAATTGCTGACACAGGTCACCAAACCTGGCTAAGATTCACTTTTAAAGGAACAGCCTGACAGTTTATATTATACCATCTTTGTAGAAGCAAATCATGCCGCCAGTTTAAATATAAAGTTTCCCCACGTTACTGGCAATAGTATACGTACCAAGTAAGGAAAACTGCAAGAGTCAGTCAGATTGCTAGTCTCTTACAGCTGCCTTGTGTATTATTAATGAGTTAATACACCATTCTTCTTCACACTTCCTGGGGGACCGTAGTAAGAATTACATGAGATAGCACTCGGGAGACAGAGACAGGAGGATTGCTGAGTTCGCGGCAGCTTGCCTGGGCACCATAGTGAGCTCAGGGCCAGACTGAACTACAAAGCGAGACCCTGTCTCAAAAAGCAAAAAAAAAAAAAAAAAAAAAAAAAAGAATTACATGAGATAAAGCATGGAACATCTTGGGAAGGTGCCAGGTGGTACTCAAAGACCCTAAGTGTAACAACCACTGCCCCTTTCAAAACTGGGAACCACTTAGAAAGGTGCACTATTTTCTCTCCAGAAATTGGAGATAGAAGAGACGGTGCTCACTCAAACACTCACAGAGCCCTGCCTCTCGCTAGCCGTATCTGTTTTCGTGTGGCTTGACAAGTAATCATCACTGGTAACAGCTAGCGAGAACTTCTAGAGAAGACATTCATAGTACGTATCCAGTCTCAACAAATAAGAACTTCCTCCCAAGTATCCCCTCCCGTGTATATGCTACCCATTCTTCTACCTATTTTCTGTAGCTCTCCCTCTAATTTACATAGCAGGCACCCTCCACAACATATAAATGTATTTGTGTTAGTTCTATATTGCTCAATAGCACACCACTCAAATCTTAGCAGCTCTAGAAAACAAATATTTATTTATCCTCTAGTTTCCACATGCCAGGCGTTTGGGGTTGGCCCAGATGAGTAGTTCTGGCTGCCAGTGTCTCTTGATGAGGTGCTGGCTGGACTAACAGTAGCTGGAAGGCTGTAGATCTTCGCACAGCCAACTCATGTGGCCGGCTGCACCCTGGGGCTGACTGGGGAACCCAGGCTTCTCAGTAGGTAGATCTCGCCGCAAGACTACTGAGGGTCGGTCCTCATAACAAGTCAGCTGCAGCCAGTGAACCAAGACAATAAGGTGTAATGTCTCTTCTGACCTAATCTCACCAGTTGATGTCAACAAATATAATGCATTCAACAGACAGTGTTAACTATTTCAGGCCAGTGCACAGAAATGACTTTTTCAATTCTAAGCCTTGACCAGTTCGGGTAATTGTCTAAAACATTGTGGTGTCTTATCATTGAAAGACCTCTGTGCTGCACAGGTGTTCCCCAAAGGTGGTGTCCACTCTCTCGTCATGAGACAAAGTCAAGGAGACTCCCCCTCTACCTGAGAGAATCGCCAGCGGCCTGAGTGAAAGGCTTGAAAGAGCACATGGATCTTAGTGAATTCCTCGGTATGTATTTAAGGCACAGAAGTGACAGAGACTTGACGTGTGACCAGCTACTTTGGAACACAAGTACAGTACGAGACACCGACTACAGATTTACACCCCAGGCTTCCTGTTTTGTGCCTATTTCCACTGAAGGCCTGATCTACACACTTGCGCCCCCCTGTGGATAGGATAGTGTGATCAGAGGAAAGGGACTTGGCTTGCTGCTTTTAGTTAAGAGAGGAAGCAATGCGCTTGCACATGGGTAACCAAAGCATGGTTAAACGTGTGAATCACAATAAAATTCTCTTATTTTCAGCACCCGTAAAAGTGACCATTGTTATGCTTTTAGTTGGTTTTATTTTAGAGAAAGTGATGTTGCTTGTTACCAGTTTGAAAATTTTTTTATGTGTAGTTCTCACGCTTTTGCCCATAAACTTGCCCAGTCATGCAAAACAACACTCTTCATAGTCATCCTTCAGTTTTTGTCCAAAAAAATTCCTATTTGTCAAGGTGAACTTTTATATGATATAGTTATACATGGGTATTTTAGAGTTATGCAACTGGTTCCATTTCGTGCCAACGATCTGGCGGTAATTTGAATCACCTCAGAATTTGCCCAAAGTTTACTTTATCTGACCACTTCTCACCCGTAAATGCCTAGCTCTGGTCTTCTGGACTGAACTGCTCTGTTCTGCTATCGCTCCAAACACACTTCTCTGAAGTCTCTCCCATGTAGTCAGGAAAGCACTTTTCTTCTGGCCTGTCGCCGCCAGGTGCGGTCAAACTCACGCTGCCTCTGTTGTCTCCAGTGAGACACCGTAGCGCCTCTTGGGACGGGCTGGGGTGGAAAGGGATCAGCTGCCGGGTGTGGCACAACATATTAGAACTGAAACAGGCTAAGGAGTGAATCCCGAGGTGCCAGGAATGCACTCAAACTCTCAGGGGACGAGCAACCACGTCCTCCCCGAGGGATGGCAGATGAGGAACTTCTCTATGTCCTGCCTGTAAAATGAGGAAAGTAAATGTGGGGATATCACAATGGCTGTATAATTGAGCAGCCAAACGAGGACCCTCTGAGAGTAAAGGAAGAAAATTGCAGCACAGCATAAATAGGGATGAATCATACACAAAACAGGGCACACAGGCACCTTGGAAACACCGTACAGATTACACGGATGGCTGTGATGGCGCCGTGAGGGTCTGTGTAACATCGCTCAGCTCCTGTTGGGCACGACAGGGAGGAAGGTGTGAGCAACGGGACCAGTGCTTAACCATCAAAGGGTCCAGAGTGAGCAGCACAGTCCTAGGCATTTGTCTCCTCGGGAGGCTGGTGAGCTTGTGGGGGCAGGGCTGGTGCAGGTTTTAGGACAGAGAGGAAAATCTCCAGCAAATTTCCCACAGTGGTACGGCGGGTGGAAGCAGAGAAGCATCAGGCAGAAGCTTCTCTAGGCCTTGTGGCTTCAGATCCGAGGCAGGAGGAGAAACAGCTGCCCTACCCTCAGCAGCCCCAAAGTCCCACCTGTAGTTTCAGCACGGACCAGGACCCTCAAATGCCTTTTTTCTGTCTCCATCCAGATATTCTGCTTCCCGCCAGAGTCGTCACTGGGAGTGTGTGTGTGTCTTGCACCAGCTCTGCCTCGCGACTGGCCCACTGTTGCCGACGGCTGTCCCATTTGGCCACACGTACGGCAGGAATCTCGGCCTCCTTGCTCCAGCCGTGGAACCAGCAAGGGACGCAGCTGGCGCACACTTGCGGAGGGAGCGGGGAGGAGCGGACCCAGAGCACAGCCAGGCGTGCCGTGTGCAGCCCCGGCGCTCGTCCCAGAAATGATAAGCCCGAGACTTGAAGTGCGCAGCTCCGCAGAAGCTAACGAGGGATTGGAACAGAGTCCCGAAAGAGAGCCACTGCCAGATGGGCACCGGGATCCACAGCCGCACGGGATTCCACACCTGCAGACAGGTTCCCCGAGGGAGACGGATGGCCAAACGTGGCAAAGAAGCCGAGGGTGGCACAGGCGGGACGCGGGCGCGTGGGCATGGCGATGGGGGCGCGTTCTGCCAGAGACACGTCGCCCCGGCTGCCGGCTGTCTTTGTTTTCCTGCGTGGGTTCCAAAAGCTGTGCAGTTCCGCACACTCTGACCTCCCAGTGCCTGCAACACCCACGCCCGTGTCTCAGCTCCTAATGTCACCGCTTCTGTTATCATTCTGGTTCCGTTACTTCTAATCTCATGGTCCTTGGGGTTCCGGGAGGTAGGCAAAGACAACTTGAAACAAGTCTAATCCTATCAACTCTAAGTCTTTCAAAAAAAGTTTCTAAAAATGATTTTGCTTCTACTGCTAATTGTGTCAGCACGAGCAGCTGAATAAATATGAATGCAAAAGTGGCAAACGAACCTCACCAAAGTGTCTCAGAAGCATCTGGGTTTTCTTGGCTCCACACCTTGGTGTTATTTGTATGCCGGTTGCTCTTTTGAAATATTTGCAGACATCTTCCCCACGTTCTCCTGAGCATCAGACGAAAGGGAAGTGCTCCCTTCTGCAGCCCCGCCCCTGCGCTCACCTCTCCCGGGCTCTCGCTCCATCGACCCTGCTCTCCTCTCTGTGGGATTCTGCTCTGGAGCAGCATAAAAGCTTCTACCATACATAAAACGAGCGAATGGAAATAAAACCTCTCTCAAGCCTGACATTTCTATGGTACAGCGCTCCTTGGCTTTCTCTCCTGTGCTGACAGGAGCAAGATTCACTCCAGACCTGTTCCTTCCCTTCCCCCTCCCCACTCCCACGTAACCTGGAGGCATCTCTGGCAGATGTCCTGGTCCTTCAACTTCCTGCTTCAAAGGGTCCCAATCAGCCTCTGTTATGTGACTTTGATGAGAAAAAGGGCATCTGGAGTTCTCAGGTGTATTGTTTGTTCTTATGGAAATGTTCTAATTGAATCTCACTGTACTGAACTTCTGCTTAATGAAATACAATGTCAGTTTTCCTCTCTCCCTCTTTCCTTCCACTATCCTCCTTTCCTTTTCCTGCTCTCCCTTCTTTTCATTTAATGAATAGTTGCTAAATGCTGGTCTATGTAGGCCTCTATCCCAGGTGCTGGAGATACAGCAATGAGCTCAGAGACAGAGAACCCTTTCCTCTAGAAGCTTATGTCTTATAATTGTGTGTGTGTGTGTGTGTGTGTTCTTTAATCTAAACTGAGCATTGTCTGGTTTAGTGCCCATAATTTCAAATGAGAAAAACTAAACCCAAATAAATGACTTTTCCCAGGTTCCCAGCTGATAATTGCAAACAGACAGTATATAACACTAAGTATTACAGCTTACTTTGTTGCATGCCAAATGCAGCTAAAAGTTTTGTTATGTGCGATGCAAGAAGAAGCTGCTGACCACCTTGCTTAATGTCACAAGGCCCTAAAGCAATAATTGTTGGATAGCTCAGTGGTCTTCAATCAGAAATCTCACAGAATGTTCAAAGGGAACAAAATGCAACTTTCATACACTTTTTTTTTAATTGAAACACATTGCTGGGCCCAAGGAATAGATTCATGAGGGGGCTTCTGAGGCTGCAAGGGTCATGCTCCATCATGTATAAGGCAGGACTGGAGTCACTTCATCACATACATATACTTAGCACTGCCCACGATGGAAAACTGACTTCCTTCTCACCGCTGCAAATTTTCGTGATTTGTGGCTGGTTCCTAAAAGCACAAGGAAAGGATCATGACCTTTAGGCTGTTCCTAATCTCTAGAAACACACATCGTCTTTATGATAGTGTGTGACACTGTGTCTTCCACATGTGGAAGCCAGAGAGCTGATTGTTTTCATAAAGCATTGTTGGAAGCACTTCCTGCCCGCAGTTCATAGAAAGTAACAGTGCCAAGAGTTTCATGACATTTAAGTGTCTCGAGGGTATCGGTGGCAACAATAGGGAAGGACGAAGAGACTGAAATCTGTGTGACTCTATGTGCCAGCTGTGGCTTCTGTGTCCTGCCCTTAGAGAAAGACTCAAAGTACTCCTGTTATTACTAGAAAGAAAACCAAAAAAGTTATGTTACTTTGACTAATGTGTTGAAGGGCTCACCTCCTGAAATGGCTTAGCACCACTTTATATCAACAAGGGCTAGTCAAGGATTGTGGTGGGTAGGAGTAGCATATCAGAATTAAAAATTGCTGGTTAGTTAGTAATAGTAGGAATAATAAAAGCAATCCAGTATTTCAGGTTATCTCTATTTGGCAACAAAAATATAGACACCAATAGAAGATGTTGGGGACTATGGTAAGTCATGAGTGGAGAGAAGTACTCATGAGGCTACCAAAGAGTTCAACAATTGAGTTTTACTCAAGTGCTATGTAAGGATGAACGTGCTGGTCTATGGAGGCTGCAAATAACATAAACCAGGGCTTTAACTCCCACATTTTCAGGGGCTAGAGGTCCAACTGAGTCAGTGTATAGTGAGGGACTTACTGACTAGCTCACAGATGGCACTGTCTGCTGTGCCCTCACAAGAGGAGGAAGGTCAATGACATTCTCTTGGGCCTATTAGATATGGGTATTAATTCCATTCATGAGGACTGTACCTCATGACCCAGTCACACCCTAGACTGTACCTGCCAAGTTCAACTCCTTGGAGCTAGGATTTCAATGCCCAATTTTGACAGGGGGCACAAACGTGGCAAGAATGGACATGGAGATGTAGTTAAATCAGACAAAGGATTCAGTAATGGTTTCTTAAAGGCTAAGATAAACGAGGTAGATGGTGAAGGATGAATAGATGGAAAAGCATGAAAGGCTCTTTGGCCCAGGAAAACCTCTGGCTTGGAGGTAGTAGATGCCACTTGCTGAGATTTTTTCCATAGATGTACCACCTCCCGAGGTCCATTGTGAGAAGAAGCTTCAAGAGCAAAGATTGATTCTTTGTGCCATATTGCCCTGGGTAGCAGGATTCACTAGAGGAACAAATTACATATGCATAAATCTGTTTTATTTATGATATGCAAAAGATTTACCATGTAGGCTCACTGTAGGCACGTTCAGTGATGGAAGCAGATTAGGAGGATTGCAAGGGAGGAGATTAGGAGAATAGGAGGATCCCGTCAAAGATCACAGGCCTGGAGCTCACTGCGTCCATATTAGAAAGTCAAAATGTCTGTACTGGAAGCTGGAAAGAACTGGATATTGGGTTTGGTATTTCATTCGTGTCTCTGATCCCTTGTGGCCTGTTTGCTAACACAACAAGAAATACTATCTTTTTGAAAGTATGACAACATCCATTTACACTGATAGACTGAGGCTCACGACTCCCAAACCTCTTTGAGAGAGAAGCCATCTATTCTCTGCTTGACATGTTCAAAGAAACTGGAGCCTCATATATGCTTAGCAGGTCTAATCATAGCAAAGTTTACCAATATATTCATTTAGGTCTTCCAAAGGTAAGCAATATAGTGATGAATTACAGATGTATTTAATAATCAGAAAAATTAACCTCTGGAATCCATGAATGTTACTTTAATTGGGAATAAAGAGTCTTTGGAATGGGTTAGGGATCTCTAGATGACATCATCTTAGATGATCTAGGGTGGCCCTAAATCCAGTGCCAAAGGGGGAAGACACTGGAAGAGGAGGAAGAAAGGCTCAGGAGGCCACATGAGGATGGAATAGGCTAAAGCTGGGTGGGGGACACCAGACAGTGGAGGAGGCAAAGAATGGCCTGGGCCTAGAACCTTCTGAGAAACTGCAGACCTGCTGACTTTATTTTAAACTTGTAGCATGTGAGAGGATAAATTTTTGTTGTACAGCACCTACCCGGGGTCACCTGTTACAGTAACCCCAGGAAAGCAACATAATCTTATTTTAATGTTGAGGAAACTGGAGCTCAGAGCTCTTGAATAACTTGTTAGAGCCATACAGCCTGCATTCGCAGATGGACAGGTTGGGTTCAAGCTGTTATCTCTGCTCCAGAACTTGTGCTCTAGGCACAATTCCACAACACTACAGCTGGCTTAATAGTCTAGAACACACCTGTTTTTTCTGTGAGGAGAGCTGAGCATGAGCTATGCAGTTTCAGAGCAGCAGAAATTTCCTGCTCCCAAAATCAACTTTTTTTGCATTAAAAGAGCCATTAGAGTCTGTCTGTCAGCAGTTCTGTTCACATGTGGCCAGGGTTTCCAACCTAATTGTAAGGCAGTTCTATACTGGGTCTGTGAAGGCTTTGTTTTATATCTCTAATCATAAGTATGATCATTTTTACTTATGCTGTCAATAATGCAATGGAGAATGAAGATTAAATTAAACATACAAAGAATCTGAAACCAATAAAGTCCTCCATGAAACTAATTTTGAAAAGAGGTCATTAGATACATTGATGTCAATTTGGAAGTGAATTGAAAAAGGGAACCTCACATTTTCTTCAGAAAAAAGTTGTTCTCATGAGATACATTTTTATTACCTCCCAGAAGAAGATCAGCCAATGCAAAACATCCTACATGTATGGGATCAAAAGAGTCATTTTGTATTACAAATAGAACAAGCTACAGTGTCTTCTTTCCATCAGTGATCTGTGCTGAAAGTGGTAATGTGAACCCTAATAAGGGGAAAAGAAAATCCCCAACTCTGAGTACTCATAACACAAAGACCTGACTGTCAAGCCCAGAAATATTCATTGCATTTTGAGAGAACTCACCTGTTGGAATCAGGAGATGTGAAGATGCAAAACTGCACCACAGAAACTATAAAATGAATCCAAGTGCAGCCTACAGTTCATTATGTAGATTTCTAAGCAAATTCCTATAGTGAACATTAGCAGGGTGGCTTGTCTGCTGTTGGTACAGGAAATGAAGGTTACCAGATGCCAGGCACTGAGCCAAAATCCAGTCACAGTCATGCTGCCTCATTTGTCTTTAGTTTGAGAAAGACTGGACTTTCTAGAGTCATCTGTTAAGAACTCCAGCTGTTCCCACAGCCTTGAAGGGTGATTTCTAACAGTGAGCATCATGATGTTCTTGGATCTGTTAAACTAAACACATGCATGAATGGATCATGTGACCAAGCCATGGTCAATATGGCTGTAGGTCACATGGATCTGGAAGGAAGTTGAGATAACTGGAGCTCATACTTGTCCTCATATATAATTAAGCTTAAAAAAGATGTACTGCAATGAGGTTTTCAAAGATCCTACTTTAAATTTTAAAAATCACACATAATGAAAGAAAGACATGGCTTGATGGTACATTTCTGAGAAAGAAGCAGGCATCATCACTACCAACAAGCATGCAGTGGGGAATTGAAGGTTAAGCTGTGTGAGCAGAAAAACTGTATTTTGGATAAATGAGATGGTGATTCGGGTTCTTTTGTCATTGATGAAATTTTTGAATACTGTGTTCGGTTCTTGGGAAGAGACTAGAAGTATACAGACCAACAGGAAAATAATGAAGACAGCGAGGAATGTGCAAAGGGATGATTAGCTTTGGAGAAGTAAGCCTGTAAGGCCCAAAATTGTTTTCAAAAACTTCAAAATGATGTGTGAAAAGAACAATATTTAATTATGACCAAGCCATATGGATATGGATCCAGTGATATGGATCCTATTCTTTGAGACTCTGCTATCATCTTGATATTCTTTCAGTGGAATGGGAAAGATAAAGGAAATTTTCTCTGCCCAGAAAACACAATACATTCAGTGCAACCCAAAGAAGTAGAGGACAAGCCATTTGTGGAAATTCACTGAGATCAGCTGTAACTGTAATGGAAGATGTTCTAGATATAAAAGCTGACGACAAAATGGAAGTATTCACTTTTCATTCATTCAACAAACACTTCTTGTGAGAAGATTCTTCATATGCTTAGGGTTAGATCTTGAGCAGAAATGAGGAAATTAATCCAAGTGGAGCAAAAAGGGAAACTGAGAGCTTCGGTCTACAGTATGGGCTCTAGGATTCCAGCCACTATTCCACTGTCTGTCATCATATTCTACAGACCAGAATGTAATGACAGAGAGATGAATTTAGAACTAAAGTGAACAACTAACCACAGCCATGTCAAACACTTCTGCATTCTCTCATAAACCGTGTCTTGTCTGTCAAAAAGCATACATCCAATATTTTTAGTTGGCCATGCCCTTAAGTCAAAACGAAGACTCTACTGCTGACAGATTTACCAGAGTATTCCAATTTTGTAATGTGAATGACCTCAGTCTCACATGGTATGTGGTCAGTATCCAACATCTGAATGACCTTCATGAGATGAGGAGATGGCGCCCTCTAGGGAGAAATGCTTGAAAAACAAGGTCAACTTAAAGGGTCAAGGAGCCCTAGGTTAAGTGTTAAAATTTCATCCCCAGTAGAAAGTTTTCAACTAAAAAAGAAATATTAGATTTTCAGTTTTGATATACTAGTCTATCTACAACTTAAATAACAACAACTGAGTCAAATTATTAAAACAACTGGTATTAAGCCCTATAAAGAATGAAATCTAAACAGAGAAGCTGCCTTACTAAAATACATTCAACTGAACTTCTAAGTCACTAAAATGCTGGGAAGGGCACATGCCTATAATCCAAACACTCTGGAAGTTGAAGCACCAGGATTATAAATCCAAGCCTGGCCTGGACCACTTCATGGCTCACTAAGACCACATTTCAAAAGAAAATAATGGGCCAGGAATGGAGGTGAGGGCAAAGGCCCTAGGCTAAGTCCCCAGGACTGAATGAAAGAATGAATGGCTGAGTGAACATCTGGTGAATCTAGCTCTTTTGGTTGTCAATAAATGTAAATATGAAACAGTCACTGTTCCTACTTATTCATTTCAATGGAAACAGAGATTACTTCTGTTTATCCCTCTTGTAGAAGAGCTATGTTTTCTGCCCTAGTGGCACCTTGCAATTCTCACTTTACCAGAAGAGAAATGGAGATGAAAGGAATAAGGATAAAGTCATAGCCTAAGGAGTTTGTTTGTATTTTTGCTTAAAAGGCTGACAATTCTCCACTAGCAATGGCTCTAAACTAACCATTTAAAAGATAAATTTTCATTTTGATGCAATAGTATGCTTTGATCTTACTACACTGATTGATATGGTTAACTCCTCCAAACTGTCTTGGATCTGACCTCAGAGATACTGAGAACAGCATTTCAATTGTCCTCTTCCTGTTTAGCTGAGGTACTACTGGATCCTCTTGACAGATCAGTGAGCTCTTTTGCTGCACAGCAAACCATCCCAAAGACTGAGTGGCTCAGGAAGAAACCAACCATCATTTGCTGTGAAGGAGCTAAGGAGCTGGCCAGCAGCTCTGGTGTTGGCAGTGAACTTCCTGCGTCACCCGCAGCTCAGCTAGGTGGCTCAGGGTTTCAAGGACCTTGGCTGTTAACAGTCAGAAAGTTTCAGCCCTTTTGTCTAATTCTTATTCTCTACTAACTGGCTCAGACAACCTCACATAGCAAGAAAATAGGAGGAAGTCAGGCACAAAAGAAGGCTGTCTCTGTCTCTGTCTCTCCCTTTCTCTCTGTGTGGTTTATTTATCTCCTCCCAAAGCAAATCATAACACTGAGCCCATCCTCCATGTGGAGCGATGCCTCCTGGATTCTGAAAGCATGAAAACTAGGGATGTTTACTCAGTCAGTTTACTAGGCCAGGGGACAGAATCTTACACACCCAAAGGGACATCAGACACACAAAGCAAATTGTCCGGGGTATCTTTGACCAGCACATGTACATGACACCAGCTTCTTCTGAACAGAATCTGAGACACCAGGGAAGCGTTTAAGACAAGATCCCTTCTAGCGCTTTATCATTTGTCTGAAGTCACAGAGTTCACATACTTGTGGGGTTAAAATTTCATTGAATGAACTGGAGTTGGCAAAATGGATTAAAACTTAAGAAACAAATACAGAAAAAGAGAAGAGTCTTAAGAGAGACACAGACTGATGTAGCCTCAGAAAGAGGACTTTTCCAGGATAAGACCTTGCAACACTTCTTTCAAAGGAGCACTTAGCTGTGTTAAATGGACCAGCTAATAAGCCACAGTGTGCAGCTAGACATCCTGACCCCACCATCCTCACTCCTCTAAATCAAAGGAAACTAGAGGAAGAGGACTGACGAGTCACTGCTTTGAAGCAGAAAATACAGTGCAGTATTTGAGGCCATAGAAACAAGCTCAGTATGGCTCACTGTGACTCACAGCTGGGTGCAAGTTTTCTGACAAAGCAGAAGGTGAGTTGGAAAATGTTGACATAGTGTCTGTCACAGTCAACGATCTTTTACAGCAAATAAATCTTGCTGAATAATCAGTTCAAAGAAGATGTCACACCAAGGAAGATTATTGTAAAAAGAAAGAGAAAGGTAGTATTGTGGGAGTTGCCAGAAAAAAATGTTATGGCTTTACCCATGAGTAGAAGAGACAAAGGTCATGTATTCCTTCCTTGCTCCTCAGAGGAAAACTGCTCAGGGGTATTCACACCACAAATTCCAGCTTCTTAAAGTGTCTTCCATTTATAAGCCAGAGAAAGAAGACATTGGAAAATCAAGTTAGTTTAAAGAGCCAAGAAATATCAAACTAACCTGAATCTTAAAGGATGTTGAAAAGTGAGATCAGTGCCACTGGAAATACATTCATGCAGCCCTGATTCTGTTAATAGAAAGACTTTGAACTTTAGCAAAGAAACTCAGCAAAGTCCAGAGCTGAGTTCAGTTGAATGATAGGAAAACTTGGGATCGCAGCAGCATATGACAACTGGCAAGGGAGGATGCGTAGTAAACACACAGGCCTTGGAAAAAGCACCTAAGAAGTTCTAGAAAGTCTTGATGCTCTTAGCTATGGAGTGAGCAGAAGGGTCCACAGGCAGGATGGAGGTGGGGTGAAGTGACAGTACACTTGCCAGCGTGCCCGAGTTCCTAGAGAGAGAGAGAGACAGAGACACAGAGACAGAGACAGAGAGAGGAGATCCATCTAGTGGAACAAGATGAATGTGCCAAATCCAGACATGTTCTGAAGGAAAACTCAGTGCACTACCTGGGAGAAGGAAAACAAACTGCCTTCCAAACCCATGAAGTAGGGGCAGAGTCACAAGTGGCACTGCGTGACGTTGCTTCTCAGTAAGGATTCAGATATATGACTCCATACTTCTCAGCATCAGGCCTCTTTCAATCAGAACGTGAAGTCCCTCAGTGCAGTGAACGTACTCCTTCCACACTAAAAGACACCCGAGGCCCAGGCACTTGCCCCCGATTACACTGAGAACTGGTGGCTGAAGATTTCCATCCAGGTTTCTAAACTTTTTCTCAGTACCAGACCACAGCAGATACTAATCAGACATCCTTTCACGGGAACCAAAAGCTAAAAGTATCCTGAATTATGTCTCTGTTAAATAACGAGGTTTGCAAAGCATTTGTAGGAATGTATGACAATTAGTCAGGAGAATACATAAGTCATCTAAAATACGCTTCTGAATTCATTTTATTTCAGTGATAATCTCATTGCAAATTTCATCTGCCTTCCTTTTATTTTCTAAACAAGAACAAGGGAGATCATTTCCTAATAATTTAACCTGCTTGCATAATGACATCTCTTTTCTCAGTTTTATATTCAGACTTCAAAACTTGTAAAGCAGTGGAAGTTGGCTTTTGAAACAGATAGACATGAAAAAAGACATTACCACATGTAGCAGCTTCGGGTTGACAGGACACGTGTAGTTTAGGAAACATTTAGCTCGCCCGATCACTCTTACAGTAATAATGGTGAACAACATGAACAGTGTATAATAGATACAATGCTCTGCATTACTTGCTTTTTCAAAGATTTATTTCACAAAAACTATATATTTGGTATGGTTATTACCCCATCTGTTGAGAGAAAACAAGTTTAGCAAGATTCTGTTATTTGACTTGGTCACATATAAGCCATGGCTACATAACAAAGCCTTCAGGAATTTGTTCGGTAGACCGATTACAACAGAGGTAAGTTGTAACTC
Organism: Thryonomys swinderianus; assembly: GCA_004025085.1. Classification (NCBI taxonomy): domain Eukaryota; kingdom Metazoa; phylum Chordata; class Mammalia; order Rodentia; family Thryonomyidae; genus Thryonomys; species Thryonomys swinderianus. The sequence continues at coordinate 31,260 of PVIC010000642.1, read as the reverse complement.
AATCCTGATCTATATATATATATGTATGTGTGTGTGTGTGTGTGTGTGTATATATATATATATATATATATATATATATATATATACATATACACACACACACACACATACATACATATATATATATATTTTTTTTTTTTTTTTGAGACAGGGTCTTGCTTTGTAGTCCAGGCTGGCTCTGAGCTTACTATGTAGCCCAGGCAAGCCTCAAACTCAGCAATCCTCCTGTCTCTGCCTCCCGAGTGCTGGGATTACAGGTGTGAGCCACCACACCCAGCACTGTGGTATGTGGTATTGATTACTGGTGGGCATGGGTCTCCATGCCCAGCATTGTATGTGGTTACTGGGGATCAAACTCAGGACCTTGTGCTTGTGAGGCAGGCACCGGAACCACTAAGCCAACCCTTCAGCCCAATCCTGATCAATATTTTGAGTTAATTCACATTGAGGAGGATACAGAGCTCATTTCTTTCTTAAAGTCAAATCACCTTCACCTTTACTGCAAATGTGTGGAGTATTCAGTACTGTGCAAAGATTAGTCATTTACCACTGAACAACAGGTACCACCCAAACCTTTGAATATCATATCACTCATCAGCACTTGCAGCTCTACATGTGCTGCTATGCGAGTCTGCTGAGGCTAGAGGACCCTGAAGAACAACCTCTCAGTAGTGGCTACACAAGTTCAATCAAAACCCATCTCTCAGCTGGTGTGATCTTAGATTACGAGCAGCAAGTTCATGGTTCTGATATGAACAGCGTGAGGGAGGCCAGATCACTGCAGCCCAGGTAAAGTGGAGACACGGAGGTGTTACTCACAAAAGGGAGATTCTCAAAGTACAGGATAATAAACTCTGGTGTCTTGCTGTGCTGCATCTGGGCATTACTTGAGACAGGTCCTGGCAATGATGGCCCCTCACTCCTGTGCTTAATGCCAGGGTCTGAACAGGGGCTTACAGATCCCTGAAATTCTGTTCAGCTCAAATGCTGACTCCCTGAAGTTATTGGGAGTGCTGTGTATCTGATGTACAATTTAGACAGAAAAATCCAACACAGGGTGCAGGGTGTGTGTGTGTGTGTGTGCGTGCGTGCACGCATGTGCACGTGTATTTGTAGGAGAAGTAGAGATAGAGACAGAGGAGAGAGAAGAGAGGAAAGGAGGAGGTGATAATATGTAATGAAAAGTAGACAAATAACTCTGGAATAGTGAATTGGCGGAGCATTTAATAGTCTTACATATTCTTTCTTTTTTCTCTGTACTTTGGTAAACTGCCACTTAGACAATAGCCACAATTTAAAAGTTCAAAATGTTCCAGAAGTCTGAAATAACAGTTATTTTTACAAAAGAAAGACAGCTTAAGAGCTCACTGGAAAGAAAACGTCCATAGATGAATCAAAAACCCCTACATCAAATGTGGACTTTTAAATCTCCATTGACTCCCAGACATTTTTGGTAATACCATTTTCTTCTGATGGCTGCATGGTATAATAGCTTAACATATTTTATGTTATATCTTTTAGACATAATGAAAAAATTTGAAATAATGTTTGGCCTGTTCCTGAGTTCAGAACATTAGATGCTGAAAAATTCTAATTAATTGGAAATTTCCTTTCAGAAGAGTAAAAAAAAAAATTAAATAAATTGCAATAATACATTAGGATATTATACTAGTATGACTACCAAATATTTTCTTTTGTATAATAGATGATGTTAGCTTCATTCATTTATTGTTATTGCTGATGTATTTAATATCTAAATTTTTATTTTGAGATGCCAGTTATGCCTTTTACTTACATCCTCTTTTGTTTTCCTTTTTTTTTTTTTTAGTTATACTGGAAATCAAACCCAGGAGATTCCTACCACTGAGCTGTATCTTTAGCCCTATTGTTTTTTTCTTGAGACAGGGTCTCATTAAGCTGCTCAGGCAGAACTTGAATTTGCCATCCTCCTGCTTCAGCTTCCTTCAACTGGGACAAGATAATAGGCACGTACCATCACATCTATATGTCCTTCATGTGTGTTATAAACTTAGCTTGATGATTTTGAAGCTCAATATTTTATTTCTTCTTTTGCTTTTAATGTAGTTAAACTTACAATTTTTCTATTGCATGCTGTAAATATTTTATCTGAACTTGGTTCTGTATGGAGTTTGGACTGGTTTTTCAAGTACATTAGTTTTCTCTGGACTTGGGTGTAAATGGAAGTTTATTTCTTAATTTCCTGAGGTGCAACTTTCACCTGAACGATTTCAAACTGGTTTGTTACAAAGTACCTGCATGTTCTTGTTATTCTCTTTAGTAGTCTTTACCGCTCTTGGAACTCTTGCCTCTCATATGCAGGGGCCCAAATGACGGAAAGGTGTATAAGGTAAGTGGTGCCGACTGGGCCATTTTGCCAACCCTGGGGGAGGGGAGGGAACAGTTGGGAAGTGGCCACTTTGCAGTCATTTGAGATTTGGGGATTTAGTACAGGTTACAAAATTTGTAATGATTATGTTCTTTTAACAATTTAAAATAGATCCAATCCACACCAAATAAAACATTTTTCCTGCTATTTTCCCCCTAGGCTCTGGAAGATACTCAAAATACAATTCATTATTCTTAGAATAATACAACTTTCCATCTTATGTGTTCAAATTTTTATATCACGTCATCATTTTCTATGATTACAGGGTCTCGTAGTTTTAAGGAAACCTTTTCCAGATGTTATAATTTCTACATAATCAGGACCAGATCCATCTTTTGAGTGTTGATTTAATTTGGCACTTTCTCTTAGAATTTGTTTTCCTAAAATGTTTTGGAACTTTAGGGTAAGACATTCTTTCCTTTTATTTTTTTCATTTTACCTCACATGTAGGAATTGTACATGTTTATGGGATGTAGTAGACCAACCCAGTGCATGTGTAGAGTTTATAATGATCAAGTCAGGGTAATTAACATGTCCATTTCCTTTTCTTTTCTTTATATGCTCGGGGTCACCAAACTAGATCTCCATATGAAATAGGAAACAGTAAACTGCACTCATGACATCATGCCTCAGAAGCCTGGATCTTGCTTCTCCTGACCCTGTCATCCAAATTGCCTCTATTCCTTCTCTTCCTCCCCTTTCTAGCCTATTCTACTTTGAGATAAATGTTGCAGCTTCCACAGAGGAAAGAGAACGTGTGGCACTTGTCACCCTGAGCCAGGCTGTGATCACTGTCTCGATGAGCAGCTCATGCGGAAGCAAGCTGTCCCCTGCCTTCCCCAGTTGAGGGCCCCATCCCACCGTGACTGCAGAGACCGGACCCAGGTCAGCAAGGACCTCGGCCAAGCCTGAGAGGCTCCATTCTAGGGATGGGACTCTGAGGAACAGGAGGGGATGACATCTTTATTCAAGCCCTTCAGGAGCACTGGAGCTCTGTCCTCTTCCATCCCCAGTCTGCTTCTGGTCTGTCATTCACCGAGTTCCAGTTTTTAATCCTAACTGCTTTGTGTTTCTGTTCATTCCTGGTACCAAATGAAAATGCTCCAGATCATGAGCACTACATTTCTTTCTCATATTCTCCTAAAATTTTTACTTAGTTGTCTTTTACACTTGGTTGGCATAGGAAAAGTGGAGCTCAAAATGTCAACTGACAAGCAAAATTTTGCCAGTTTAAGAAAAGGCAGCTAAAATAAAGCTACGTGAGCTACATACTTCACTTGATTTTCTTCACTTAATTTCCCCATCATAAATTTTGCTTGATGAGATAAATGGGCTGAAGTTCTCTAAAAATTATTTGAGTCTCATTTCGGTTCATGCACTTGTCTATGACAGGCGTTTCCTCTAGAGTCTGGTAGCTTTAACGGGTTTGCTTATCAGGTCTGTCATAGAGATAGAACCTGGTTTTCAAATGTTTTCTATGATCTTTCTTGTTCCAAATATGAAAGAAAAATGCAAAATACAAAGCTAATCTAGATGTAAAATTTTCTTTTTTATTTGGACTTTTATACTGCATACAACACTTCAATTTTATGCTCAAACTAAGGGACACTTTTAATGATGTATTCTAATAGATATGTTTAACAGTTGATGTCTAAAAGGAAAAATGTGTTTTCTTGTGAGCACAGAGGCCAATATATTAACAAATAGGGGATGACATTATGTAAATGTTCATTATTTTCCAAAGAGCAAATTCTTCTACTTAAATTTTTAAACTTACTTAGCTTTTCTAAGCTTGAGCCAAAATGAGAGCATCTAAAGTGAAACCAAGAAAATCTTTTGAAAGGATTTTCTAAGCCCATCTACTGTTCAATGATTTCAATTTTAGAAAATTTCAAGAGCTGAGGGTCATAGACTCAGGCCTAGGACCTTCCAAACCCATTTTCAAAGGTCGAGCATTACAGAAAGTTAAAGATCAATACGTGGTGGAATGAACCATCCCAAATGTTCTTTCTGAAGACACAGGGATAAATCCCACTAGCCATGATATCAACTGACTCGCTGAGCCATTTGGTTAAAGATCTAGAAAAATTTAATTATTTAGCGTGAATGCTTCTTCAAATTCTTTATTTTCTTTTGATTTCTATACAGAGTCTCTCAGGAGTTCTTTTTTTTTTTTCCTGTTTTTTATAGCAGATAGCACTGTTTAGCCAAAGATGACAATAGTGGAGATATGCCTATTTTTAGAAATATAAAATAAAATGAGCAGAAAGAGAATTCTGGGCTTGCCTTGTTGAGTGTGTTTTAGCTGGCTCTCCTTTCAGATCCCCACTAATGAAGTTAGGTTAATCATTGATGAAATCATCTAGAAAATTCAATCAAACAAAACCTTGTGTTGACTGAGTTATCCAAGTAATCCTGGTTTGTGCTCTAATTCTATTTATATTTGCATCTGTTCTTCGTTATCCTGGCCAACAGAGAACAGAGGCAACCTCTAGCTGCCAGCCCCTGTTCCCTGCCCTCCATCTCAGTTACTCTGCTAGAATAATAAGAATCTACAGTCACGGTAGGTTGGGCCCCTAAGTGTCTCACAATTTCTGTTTGAATGGATTTTCAATAAAACAAAAAATTAAAGAATATTATGGCAATATGGCAGTTTTTTCCAGTGTGTGTGTGTGTGTGTGTGTATTTGTGTGTGTGCATGTGTGTTTACAATGCATATGTATTAGGAATCACTTTTGTAATGTTCATTTTCAACAAAGCATTTATTGCTCCTCTGTATGTCAAATCAGCAAGGCCTCTAAATGGTTTGCCTCTGCTTCTTAACAACTGGAATTAAGAAATGCTGGCCAGGATTTAATGTGGAGTGTGCAGCTGCTCCCTGCAGGCCTAAAGCAGGGGGCTGATTGGGCTGAGTAGTGTGTACCCCATGTTAACATTACTCTCCCTCTTTCTTGCAGTGGATCTCATAGAAAGGAAGCGAGTTATTACTGGAAGTGGGGAAATTTCTAGGCCTTTCTGAGATGTCATATATTTGTCTATATAGCTCTGTTATTGTCTAGCAACAAGCTTATTGAATCATGGTAGATTTCCTAAATCTTTCTTCTGAACTACTCAGAACACTGTAGCAGTGAAGTAAGGAGAGAAAACAGCCTCCAGGGTTCCGCTGCAAGGAGACCAGGCCTCCAGCATTTTGCGGTAGGGCTCACAGGCAGCTCCTCACAGCTGCGGGACCCCTGCTATTACGCATGTGATTTTCTGAGTTTTGGCTGTCACTTTGGCCACACGGTGAGATTGTGTCCTGAACAGATATGGAGAAAGACCACATTCTCCAGGCTAAGACCAGCTCTGGGTTCTCAAGATCTCAAACAGAAACTCATGGTTAACTGAAAGGAGACACATGGAAAGTTGGGGAATGGCAACTTCAAAGCTCAAAAGAGTGTGGTTTAATTTTTTTCCTGGCTCAACTATAAATCTTCAAGCCAATCCCACTTCAGGGACCCATGCTCCTGCCTGTTTCTCCTCTTTATATCCATTTTTGGTATTTGTGGCATCTGTTCCTTCCTGATTCCATTTGGTTTTAGCTGTTCAATGGTTACTATTTTCTGTCAAGCACAATGGCCTGTTCTTTCTTCCTTTGACATCAGAAATCCTGTTCTGAAGTAGAGTATTTTATTCCCCTATCTTTGGAAGCTCCTCAGTATTAACCTTCCCATTATCTCTGGCCTTGGTTTCAGGCTGGTATATGAGGGTGAATGAAGGGACTGAACATTTTAATGATTGGTCTTCATTGTATGAAGTATGGTCTCTTGATTTCATGATTATAAAGCTAAGAATCAGCAGGCAAAATCTGAGAAGTCAGGAAAGTTCCCATGCTTTCTCTCAAGCAATGTGACTAATTGACAAAGCTGAACCAATGAGCTGAATCCTTCCATACATGGGTATAAGTTACAAGCATATTTGTTGTCTATATGTCATTGCTGAGTATGAATTCCCAAAGAATCAAGCTCAGAGGCAGGGACACGGATCCAACAGGTACCTGCTTGCCAATGTACAGTGCTCTTCACAGCACTTCATAGTTTGAAAACTTCCAACCGTGGAATCTCATTTTCCCTTCCCCCCTCTAAAACACTCATATTGATGGTTTGTAAGTGAATAGTCTTGAAAAGATATTACAGTTCGTAACATTTTTAAATGGAGAAGAATAATTTTTACAGCATGTCCTGGATGTTTTGTTGAGAATAAGATACACAGTACCGTTCATCTGGTGTCAATATAGTTTTTGGAGAAGAACAAATGGATCACAGTGAAGACCATGGTCAAATATGGCAAGCACATTGGTAAAGCAGTGGAGAAACAATGAGCTAAGCATGAAGGAAAGAATCTTTTGTTCCAAGTAACTTAACCTCGATAACTATAATATTTGAACAGTGGTTTTTTTCTCCTATATTTGTCATGAGTGGTCCCTTAAAGTCATAGGCTATTCTAGTGTCTTGAAGAGTAAGTATTACACTGATTATTGTCCTGAATTCTGGGGGATTTCTCCTCTCTGAGTAGATGTGTTATTTTAAGATTCTATGGGATGATCTGTCAACTTAATGGCAATAATGAGATGATGTAATTTTCAGAAACTATAATGCAAGCTTCTCAACATGAGATAAACGAAGTAGTATTTGCCATCATTTTGAGCAACCGCCGTCTTCAGAAACCTAATTTCTCATGTACACTAGAACCTTTGCCCTTAGTGAGGACAATGGATTTGTTTCAGATTCCCTGGAATCTTGGATTGTGCACACACACTCAGTCTTGTACTTGACTGTGTAAAAGCAAGTCTTTAAATGAGATGGAAATGCATATGTGGCACAGAATATTGTTTATATCCATCACTTTTCAGAACTACTGTGAAGACATAAGTCAACATCTGGTTTCAGGACCCGCATCTGGGGAATTCACTAAAGGCAGTGGAGGGGTGGGGGCTGGAGAGCTTTGCCTCAAGGAGAACCGCCAACGTGACAGGGCCCATCACTGTCTTGGATAATACCCCATTTCTTCTCTTCTGTGTCCCTTATCCAAACCATGTCGCCAAGTAGGTAAGTGAAACCCATGCTCCAGGAGTATTCAATAAATAACTACAAAGCAAACACAGAGAAACAGTGTATTTTGAATCCGGTAGAGAACATGACAGGTAACAGACAGCTGGTCCCATAAAAGGAAAATAAATCAGTTCACTACTTTTTCATTTTCACTAGCGCAAAGCATTTCCTATATTTTCTCACCTCAATCTGGAGATCTAACCCTTTCACTTACCCTATTTACTTTTCCCCTACAAAACTGTCTTTATCATGTATCTGAAACTAATTTTTAACTATTTAAAGGTGTCATCCAGGAAGTGGGAGATGTTAGGGAAGCATAAATCCAGGAAAGGATCTGTGTGCAAAAAACCCTCTTCCTTTAGGGCTGTGGCTTTGCTCTGTTCTTTGGGCTACCCTCCTAGTAGGAACCCGGACTGGGCTCCTAGAACAAACACACCTTCAGTAGTTTAGGTTTTTTGAATGTGCACTTTGAATTCTTAATCAGATGACACACAGGGTAGAAGCAATTCTTGAGGGTTTTTTTGTCATTTTATTATTTTTGCTGTGCGCTTGCTTTAAGTCTCCCCCCGTGCTTCCTTAGGACTTCCTCATCTGATTGCCAGTGTTCTTCCATAGCTCTCCGCGCTCCCAAAGACTCACAGCCTTGTCACTGTAACAAAGGTCACTGTGTTGACCCAAAGAGGGGACCCACAATTACGTAACCGAAGCCAGTAATGGCGAACCTTTTAGAGCGTTCTGTGATACAAAGCTATTCACAGACTTTTAAATATTTTCACCATGATCACTTATGGACTTCTGCAGAGACTTCCTGTGTGTGTGTGTGGGGGGGGGGGAAGGGGGTGGGAATCGAACCTAGGGTTTGTGCATGACAGGCCAGTGCTGTATCACCGAGGTACATCCCCGTGTGGGCTACTTTTCCATTTAGTGAGAGTGACCAAGCAACACAAATCAAGTTGGATTTTATATTAATAACGTTATATGACATTTTCCCATGTATGCATTTTTGCTATTACACTGTAAAATTATCAGTACTTTAAAGTACACACACACACACATACACACATATACACACAGTGTTTTCCAAGGTAGTGGTTGAGCTAGTGAGTTCTGGAGCTTCAGTGGTAGCTCCACCATTTAAAATGTCGTGGTCTTGAGTGAGTTACGTACCCAACCTTGCCCTTGTCTCCTGCAGCTGTGGTGGTGCAATTATAGCTTGCATGCTGAAGTGCGCTGTTGGCTATCACTGAAAGCTCCAGAAGGTTCGCCATCACAGCCCTAGGGAAGCACATCTAAGCTGCTGGCCGTGCCTCTGCAGTGCCTTTGTTCTCTTCCTCAAAGGGTTAGTTTTGTCATACGGGAGCCACACAGAGAGATCCCACAAGCAACTCTGGTTCATAATCCTTATGCATAGTAGTGCTGTGCTAAAAATGAGTCTTCTGGCCAGGCATGGTGGCTCATGCCTGTCATCCCAGCACTCGGGAGGCAGAGACAGGAGGATTGCTGAGTTCAAGGCTTGCCTGGGCTACATAGTGAGCTCAGGGCCAGCCTGAACTACAAAGCGAGACCCTGTCTCAAAAAAAAAAAAAAAGTCTTCTGTATCACACTTTTCCCCACAACAACACACTACCACACCGATGTAAAATTTAACTATTAAGCTAATCTTAAAGTCAAGAGGAGTCCAAAACCTTCCCATACAAAAACTAAATACTAACCCCAAAGTTGTCGCTGGAAGAATTATAAAAGTTTGAAATTACAGTCTGCTGGGTGTTCTATATAACTCAATTGGAATGTACTATATAATTTAGATTTTATTTAAACAAAGAAACATTTGCACAAAATGCCTGGGGCCAGGAAACTGTGTAACCTAAATAGCTCTGTTGTCCTTCATTTTGAAATCGAAACACCTGTTTGTGTTTACTGTTGTGAATCTCATTATGAGAATTTTATGTGGGACACTCACAAAGCACATAATGCAGCCCATACGCTTGCTGATGGAATGGTACTATTCCTAATTCTCAACATACGTTAGAGAAAATGCTAAGGAAAATTCAAAATCCAACTTAGATAAATTCAACAGATATTTTCCTACAAAGTAAACTACAACCTAACTGCTCATTTCTTACACACTTCCTATGTAAATGAAAATCTCTCTGGGCTAAAGTGTCAGTGTAAAAAACAAACAAATAAAAACAGACTGGCCAGTAACATACAAAGATGCTCAACTTATGTGCTAACAGTGAAATTCAAATAAATGCAGCAATATATCACCTTATATCTACCAAACTGGAAAATATCAGAAAGCCAGACACTAAGCTTAGTACCAAGGAAACTGCAAAAGGAAAAATTTTTACACTGTTTGTGAGAGTAGAAAGTAGCATAGTCCTTTTGGGAAAAACAAAACAAAACAAAACCTGGCTAGCATTTCTAAAGCTTCAGAAGGATGTGCCTTAGAAAAATCAGTGCATGGGTGCAAGTGAAATTTAGGATGGGATGTTCATGGAAGTACTGTTTAAGGAAAAAATGAAAATTCAGTGGAATGAGAAGAATGTAAATGTTCATCCACATTATAAGTATTTCAGGAAAGTCTCGTCACCTACGGTGAAATTAATGGCAATGTGACAATTACTCATGGGTTACTGGGGGAAATCTATCAATGTAAGATGAGAAATGTGCTGGCACTGTCCTAATTAAGTGACCAGTAATGGGACAGGCTAACATGTCCCTCCCCACATAAAGTGCTAATGACATTGAATCACTTTTGTGACATTCTCTACAGAGATAGCACAGGCAAATCTAATCATGAAGGGGTTTCAGCTAAACTTAATGGAGGGCTATTCTGCCAAACGACTGCCCTGTAGTTTTAAAATTTTAAGGTCACACAAGACAAGGAGAGGTTGCAAAACAGTCTGGATCAAGCAGAACTTAAGGGATGAGGAAGAAAATAAGTGCAGATCATTAGCAAAATCTTAATATCTATGGACTGCATGTCATTGGGTCAAAATTAATTTCTTGGGCTAGGTATTTAGCTCAAGTGGTACCACGCCAACCTTGGATGCACAAGAGCTCGAGTTCAATCCTCAGTACTTCCTCCAAAATAATTAATTTTTTGGTTATAACCCTAAAGTTGTATAAAAGGCTTTAGGAAATGTTTGAGGTATTTGCAGCAAAAGAAAATTATGTGTATAATTTATTTTTGAACATTTTGAATTTTTTTCTTTGTGTGTAAAGAGAAAGGGAGACAAAAATTAATTTTAAGTGCAGTAAAATGTTAACATTTGAGGATTCTGGTAGCAAGGTATATGAAATTCTTTATACTCTTTTTACCATGATTTTATAAATGTGTTTATTTTTCAGAACAAAAAACAAAAACCAAGTGATGAACACAATATTCTGATCACTGGTTACACATAGAGAAGGGAGAAAACCAGGACGGAACTTGGCTGATCGATTTAGAAAGGTATCAGTGATGTGTTTTCCATTAAAAGTGTTTTTTAAAAAAAATTCTTTGTGGATAAAATATATGTTCCCTATGCTATTTTATTTATGGCATGTTCTCATAATTTCAAAGTAGAAAATAAGCCTTTGTCACAGGAAGAAGGTACCTAGCCCAATTTAAATTGCCTCGCCTTGGTCAGGAAATAATGGTGGCCCTTGTAGAGACTGAGGGCTCACCCTGCAGCCCAGAGCCCACTTATTTATTGGAAACTTCCAACACTGCCATTAAACCTGAATACCCAAGGCTCTGTTGGGGGAGGGGCATGGCTCATGTGCCAAGAGAGGGCGTTCTGCATGCCCGCTGCAGCATGTGTGTCACTGGTTTGCCCCCACTTATCTAGGAGGTCAGAGAAGGGCTCTTTGATAAGAGTGAGCATATATCAGAGGAAAGAGGCATCTTCTGAAAAGAGCATGCTGGGTAAGAGAAAGACCAAACACAAGGACTATGGGTGAAAAGTGCACGTTGCATACGTGTCTCAAAAGGTGTTTTCGGTGCCTATACACAGACAGTAAGGGCATGCTGGAGTTAGGAAGTACAGTATTAAAAGAAAGAATTTTCTGTGCTAGCAGTGGCGGTAATTTAATGTCTTCATATTTCTCCCAGGAAACTGGACAATTCATTGAAAAATGTACTATTGAGTATGACTCACTACTAAGTAGAAAAAAATATTTAGGAGTTATAGAAATGTTCCAGAGCTAAAAATTCCAATTAGTAATAATAGATTATGCACTTTGAAAACTAAAATTGCAGGCCAACCATGCAGTTTTTCCTCAGAGTCACATTATTTCACTGAAAGGCAATAATTAAAATAGCTGCTTTTCAAGTCTCTAAATCTGATTTTGTTCTTTTAAAGACATAATATGAGTGCCTGGGCTCCCACTTGCAAAGCAAGGTCACAGTTAAGACATCTAACAAAGGGAAAGCAAGGTCAAACCACAACACAACATTTGAATGCAATTCCCTTTAGACAGTGACCCAAAATATCCAGAACAACTGAGTCACAGATATATGTATATATGCTGTCTGTCCTTCAGCCCAGAACCTTTTATTAATGCTAATACAATTCTCCAACTCTCTGATGAAGGGAGCCAATAGCTAAATAATTCCAATGAAAAGTAATTCATGCATTCAACAAGTTTAGTGGGGTCATGGAACAGAAGCAGTTCCAAGGCAGGTAAAACATGATGAACAAATAGGTCGTGTCTAGAAAGACAAGTGGAAGGTGAGGAAGAAGAGACAGAAGAAAAGGACACTCAGGGCTGCTTGGAAAATGTGCAGAAGTTTAAATGGTTGCAGAGTGAACAAAGCTGAAGAAACAGCCTTCTAGAAAGTGAGACTGGAAAGGCGGGTTGCACCTAGGTGAGGTTTAATCCATTGGAGGCGGTATCCAAGAGCACAAGTGGCATTCAGGTCAGGCTGTAGCATGATCCAGTTGTGCACTCACCAGCTAACGTGGGATGGATTACCCTGCAGGGAGACCAGAGACTTAATACAATCACACAAGTCCTTAATAGTGGAAGAAAGATCAGAGAGATGCAGCATGAGAAGATTCTAACACTGCTAATTAGAAAGGTGCAGGAAGGGCCCATGGCCAATGGCTGACCATGAACCTCAGTTGATAGCCAATGTGAAAACTCGGGCACCACCTTAGTCTCAAGAATCTGAATTATGCAACAACCCAGATGAACACAAACAGGTTTTCCTCCAGAGCCTCCCGAAAATGACAAAGTCCTAGTCAATAGGTTGATTTAAGCCTGTCAGAACCCCAGCAGACTCCTCACCAACTCCTACACATCAGTGTTGTTTAAGCATTAAATGTGCAGACAAGGCAGCAAAAAAGATATGTAATGACAATGCTCACATTGATAGTATATCAGACTCAGTTAAGCTGTGACAAATTCTTAAGATGCAGAGGTCATATACACAGTCATTCAGGTCACTTGATGTGGTAAATGAAAAAATTAGGTCAGTTTTTAATTTTTTTAGTAAAATGGAGTATTACTCTGCCACAAAGAACAAATTTCATTCGTTTATGGGCAAATGGACACACCTTGAGGACACATTAATAAGTGAAATAGACAGATCACAGATATGTAAATACCATATATTTTCTCTGGTATGAGAACCTGTAGATGTAAATGAGTTCTTGAATGTATGATAGATTTTGTAAAATAGGAAATATTCAAAGGGAATGTGGTAAGGGACTGTAATGAGGGGAAAGTATAAAAATGATTTGGAAAGAAAAAGAAATAACATGTATATGAGAGGCGGGGATTGTGGGTGGGTAGGGATATGGGTAAAAATGAGAATTAACTAATATACTGGTACAAATTCCCCAATGTTGAGTGTGATTGTGAGCTGTATATAAAATGTACTAATAAAGAATTCAACTAAAAGTAAAAGAACAGAAAGAATGTGAGGACAGAATTCTCAGCACAAAGTTTAACTTAAATCATTTGATGCACATCAACATTTTAAATATTCAATATTGGCTCAAGTGTATATTGAAGAAAGATTTTAACATACATTTGATAAATGCTTCAAGCAAACATACTGAAAGTTTGCCAGTGGGTAGTGGATTGTGGATGATTTAGTTTTTCTCCATTTTCTACACTTTGAGTGATTAATTTAATAAAATCAGAAAATTTCAGAAAGTATAGAAATGAAAAGGGACTATTTTATGAAAATCAGAATTTAAAAAATAGAGCAGTCATTACAACACTGTATCATAAAAGCTCTTTCATCTCAAGGAAATAAGACAAATTTTCCAAGACTAAAATAGCATTCACGTTCACTGATAAAAATCTCACAGCTCTGGTGATTTATTTTTTAACAAATGTAAACTGCTCTCCATCATAGGGCTGAGAACACACTGCTGTCAAAACGCTGTCGCCCACACTTCCTGCATTTGAATCAACCATTTTCTGTTTCAACCCTTCTCTGTTCAATCAGCCTCTGCCTGATGGCCACAAATGATGTCCATGGAAGGCCAGTGACACCCGAGCAAACCCTGAGGACCGTGTGTGTGGCCCAAGCACTCAGCAGGGAGGAGCTGGCATTGGAGAAACCACAACACCTGCTCAGCCCAACCTTAATTAGTCCAGAGTATGAACACATGGCAATCTGCATTTTATCTGCTAGTATGCAAATAGCCCTTTGTGGGAATCTTGAATTAATTAAATTCTGTTCCATTGCCTATTATTGAGCTGATACTGTATGTTACTTCTTGGTTACCAAAGTGTTTCATTCCAAGCCTATCTAAGGATTTCTTCACTCTTAACTGGTTTCTTTGATTTCCTTTCACATGCTTTATCTGTACTTCCACTATTTTCAAGTGTGTCATTCTTTCTTCCACTTGATAAGCATTTAGAAAGCAGCTACTATGTCTGAGGATGTTACTGTTCTCAACATATTGGAACCACAATCCTATCCTGAGACCTCCTTAGAATATTCAAAGTATAAGGGCAAATGCACACCTCACCCTCCTATTCTAGAAGTAAAAGATGTATATCATTTAACTTGTGGGTGCAAAAATACCATTTAATCAGAGCTACTAACAGATACACAGGCAACCAGTGAAAGGATGGTCTATCTTTGGTACTGCAGCCCACTTCTGTGCCTTCCTTGTCTAATGGATGGAGACTCTTCCACAATTATATCAGCTCACTCTCAGACTGTTACTTGGGAAGGTATTTTAAGGGGACCACCATGCTGCCCTCTGTGTTTAAGGTTGATTATTCACTGTGGAATAAAATACCCCACACCTTGCTGAGCACCAGCTTGCTAGCAGGATTATCCAGGGTCAGGGCTGGAGAAAAACCTGCTGTTTTTTCTTATATTTTCTTTTTTTTTTCCTAGTTTTTTGAGACAGGGTCTCTCTTTGTAGTTAGGGCTGCCCCTGAACTACAAAGCCCAGGGTAGCCTTGAACTCACGACAATCCTCCTCTCCTGCCTCTGCCTCCCGAGTACTGGGATTACAGATGTGAGCTACCACGCCCAGCATTGCTGTATGTGGTTATAGGGAATGAATTTGGGACCTTGCACTTGCCAGGCAGATGCCAGAACTACTGAGCTAAATCGCCAGCCCCAAACCTGCTGTCTCTTCAACACTTCTGAAATCACACCCAGTCCAGGGCAGGTCATATTACTTTCCTCAGGTATGAGATGAGAGGAGTGGTGAGAAAGATAGAGATACAAACCAGACTTGGTGATAGGTAGACAAAGGGAAGTTCTCGCTGATTAGCCATAGTCAGGAGGACGAGTTGGGGGAGAGTTCCCACTCGCTCTGCCCCACATTCTAGTTGTGCGGGCGCTGAGAGGAGCATGGGTGGAGCCTTAAACCAGAGGATTGTGATGAACCAGGAAACATGCTCTCTGAAGGCAGACAGGTCTTATCTTGCTCTTCAGGAGACAAAAGAGAGAAACGAGATAAGAGTGCTTGTCTGTGATGCTGCACAGGGTTGGAAGAAACTGACTTGCCCAAAGTTGTCACATTTGGGCACCATCTGGTCAAGGTCCATAGCCCTTGCTCCACCCTTGGGATGTGAAAATACCCATTCCCTATTTTATAAGCCCAAATCACCGCTCTTTCTTTCATACCATACACTGAGGGGTGAGCTGCATGCGATGCCAGCATTCTACCACTGAGTCACAAGTTAGCCCTTTCAACTTATTATTGATTTTTTATTGTGATCTAAGTACATTTTATATATACATCATGATCACACTCAACACTGAGAATTTGTATCAGTACATGATATGACTTAATTCTCATTTTTTCCCATTTCTCTACCTACCCTAAACCCCAAACCCTATATACATGAGTTTGTCCCACCCGCCCCTTTTTTTTTGAGACAGGATCTCGCTTTGTAGTTCAGGCTGGCTCTGAGCTCACTGTGTAGCCCAGGCAAGCCTCGAACTCAGCAATCCTCCTGTCTCTGCCTCCTGAGTGCTGGGATTACAGGTGTGAGCCACCACGCCCAGCTTTCCCCCTTTTTTTTAACCGTCATAATTTTTTCTTTCCCTTTGTTATTTATCCCTACCACCATTTTCCTTAGGATATTTTCTATTTTACAGTGACTATGATACATTCTAGGACTTGTTTACATGTTCAGTTTCTCATACAAGAGAAAAGATATTGCATTTACACATCTGTGACCTATACATTTTACTTATGAGTATGTTCTCAGGGTATGTCCATTTGAGATTCATATCACAGAGACATATGTGAACCCATGTTTATAGCAACTCAGTTTGCGACAGCTAAATCTTGGAAACAACCCAAATGCCCATCAAATCTAGACTTGATAAAGATGATGTGGTTCTTTTATACTGATATTTACTCTGAGACAGAGTTTTGCTAAGTTTCCCAACCTGGCCCTATCCTCCTGACTCAGGTTCCCACATAGTTGCGATTATAGACAGGTACCACCATGCCCAACTAATACCCAATTTTTCTGCTATCACTTCATTATTGATATACAAATTCATTGTAGATCATTTGGACCAATTCCTCTATTTGTTAAAATCAGGTATATTATGCAACAATGAAGAAGAAAGTTTGTTCTTCAGACTCTGTATGAAACTCTGAGAATGAGTATGAACTAGATTTTAGGACTGAAAAGCATTTTTCAAGGAATTAGTGTCCTATGATCCTGTTTTAGAAACAACCCAAAGGAGGTTAAAGGCTTGACAAAGATTATACTGTGTGGAAACTACTGCTTCCTAGTGATAAAAAGATACATTTTCTAAACTCATTGGTTGGCAGCTACATAATGGCTTTTGACTTCAAAAAACCAAAGTTAATGAATGAACCTTCCCTGTCGGGCTCTCAGAAATGTCTTGAAATAATCTTATCTTTGAGGTTTGGATGCCAATAAATTTTATGGCTAGCAGTTTCACATACAGGGCGGACTTATAACAATCCATATAGATATGTTTTAAAGCAAACATAGATACATTTTTTTATTTGAAAACCTCTTTGCTTTAATGAATGATTTTTAATAAGCAAATAATGAAAAAACATATAAAGCAAGTGTCTTTAAATATTAGTTTTCCATATTTGCATTTTGTTCTTTAAAAGTGACTGAGCTTCAACGTTGCTTTCATTCTGCGAAGGTTTCTCAACTGAATTCAATTTCCATTTTATTTTCTAAAGAGATGGGACAAGGGACTTTGGAGCTTAGCAAATAAACAATGGGTGTTTGAGAATAATTTAATTATCATATTTCTTTGAATAGAAAGTTTTGTTAAGTCTTTTTGTTTGTTTGCCAAGCCAAATGTTCATGCCCATGTTCTTTTTATAGGATGTGTGATTTTTAAAGGGAAGGGCAAAAGTCATTGGTCACTTTGACACACTTAATTAGTCATTTAAATTGGTAATTACCTAAAATCATTATATGAAGAAAAGCTCATTGTGCTACTCATAAATGGTGTCATCTTTTCAAATAGACTCCTCTCCAGATCCTTTTGTTAAAGTCTGCCATTTGGTATTTAATTTAAATTAAAGAGCTACCTAGCTCCCCAAATTCCATCAGGAGAAGAAGCATGCTGAAATTGAATTAGAAACATTGAATATTTTCACGTTTTAGCAGTACAAATTAAATGAACTTTTGCTGATTTAAGTCCATTAATTCTTCTAATGTAAAGTCAGACATTTCCACTTCAATCCAATTGCAAAATATTAACATTTTCAAAGACAAATGCTTTTCTCTATTGCTGCTAACTCAGTCACTTTCATTACATGTTATTGTTTCTACATCATTAAATGTAGGTCAACATGTTGAATCCTACAAACACAAGCATTTATTTCCAGCACATTACCACTGCTGTGACTGATAAGAGACTAACAAATATCACTCCAATGGGAGGGAAAAACACTTATTTGTCAACATCAACATTGAAATCAAGACTATAAGAGGAGACCATGTCACCCATGCAACAAGGCCACGTACCACCCCATGCTTTTTTTTTTTTTTTTTTTTGCCACTGAACATATTTCCGTAGAAGAAGAGCCCAATGATGCTCCTTTCTGAAACTAAGGAGTTTTTGTTTGCCAAGCTTAACCCACTCCTTTCCAGGCCTTGGGAAATGACAGCACTCTGTTCAGTGTGGGTGTCACTCCGAAGGCCCTACATTGCAGGGAAGTCAAGAACTGTTAAACAGAGAGAATAAAAAACAAAATAAAACACTGCTGTTCTCTTGTTAAGAAACTTTCTAAGACACTCTTCCTGTAGTGGTTTCTCTGACATGGCCTTACTACAGTGGCTGCTAACTACATGCTTAATGAGCCTTCTTGCATTTTGTGGGGCCAGAAAGACGATGTAGTCAGGAGAAATTCCGAGTGGAAGGCTGACTGCTAGCCTGGGACTCCAGACTCGCCACCCATCAGTTGGTTGATCCGGTTGTCTAAGTTGCTCTGGGACTTGAAGAATCTTTCCTATTCTGTAACATAAGGAAATAACTCACTGCCACAGGGTGTTGGTAAGTACTAAGAGACACTGTACAAGTGAAGCACCTGACACACAGGACACAGAATAACCACCTCTGTGACTGCGGGTCTGTTGCTCATTAAGTCCCCTCAGTGACTGAGGAAGGGTCTATGCATGAGTCGGAGCAGAACCAGACACGCAGGAGGTCCTAGGTCCGCCATAACCTCTCTCTTCTGTGCACTGGCACTCGATTTCTGCTGGAGGGCCCTGGGCACATCTGCAGTGAGGAGCCCTGTCGAAATCTTATTTTTAAAATAACGAGTCAAATATAAAAGTAGTGAAATAGACATGTTTGAAAAGACACTTTTAAGTAACAGTGAGAGGTATTAAGCAAAAGAATCAGAGGGTGGAGACAGGGCAGGCAAGGAGGAGTGCTTCCACTTGTGGTCTGGGATGATCTTACCGAGGACGGGACTTCTGAGGACCTGGGGAATTAGTATAGGCCGTGAGAGCTCTGGGGCAGAGAAATTGACAAATGCAAGGGCCAGTCATGTGATTCTCTAGTTTCACAGATCTGGAAACTGGGGATCGAAAGAGAGAAGTGATTTCATTGAGAGTCCCAGAACCAGATTTGGGATTCTAGTCTCCAGACTCCCAGATCTGCCATTTCCTGTGACACATCTTCCCCATTCATTAGAATCTCCTTAGCCAAACTGTCATCAGTGTACTTTACAACTCTTACTTGGGAACTCAGAGGAAGAGTATGCCAAGATGAAGGTGAAAGACAGCCAAGGAGATCATGGGCTACCTTGTGGCATACGAAAATATCAAGACTTCCATCCTTAATGTATTCCAGTCTGAGTAAGAGAAATATTTTTTTTTCTGGAACTCAACAATTATGTAAGAGAAAAAAATTGCATAATTTTCTGATTCTAATAATTTTCTGATATGAGTAATTATGTTCAAACTTCCAGTAGGTTCAGGATAACAGCAATATAGGTTTAACAAAGTACAGGGAGTCATCATGTTATTGCATGTTGTATTAATGCTCGTTTAAGTTGCCATAACAACAGAGGTAGCTTAAACAAGAGAAACTCATTTCTCAGAGCTCTGACAGTCATCTTTTCACTACATTTTCACTGAGCAGAGAAAGGAAAGCCTATCCCTCTTTGTGAGAAACTGCTATTCCCTACAAAAGGTGCAGTTATGCTCAAACTTACACCAAAGGCCTTCAGTCTCCAAATACCATCACACAGAGTGTGAGCTCTGCCTGAAGTGTTTTTGGAGGCCACAAACTTTCAGTCCTTAATACAGGAGTTGGGATGACTCCATTGTAACATGCCCTGTTCAGTGACATTTGCCTCCCCCTGAAACACTTCTGTAGAGTGTGAACTCTCACCCTATAAACCAGGGTTAAAAACTCTGCCTGATTTAGACTGCAACTATTAAAGGTATGGTCTAAATTTGTTTTTATCTGAACTTAAAAGCTTAAATTAAGTTCACACTACAGTTAAGGTGAAGAATAAAATAGCACATATTAGAAAGAGATTTCAGTAATTAACCAATTTTTATTTGCATTCCATGGTGGTCTCAAGTAGAACTGCCTCAAGTGGGACTTTTAAAAACTTGCAGAATCAATCACACGGTACTGCACTTCTGAACAACTGTGTTTATCTGATAATGTACTCAAAAATACAGCTGAAGGTGCAGGGCACTTTGCTTCTCAAATTGTAATGTGTTTAAGAGTAAGCAGATGATCATGAAACCCCACAGCCAGTGTGTTTGCTGAGTTCTGAAGTGCTTCATTTCTAGTCAACTCCAAGGGGCATTGACGCCTCTGACCCATGGACTCTACTCTGTGACAACCTATCTCTGTATCCCGTTACTATTTGTTAAAAATCTGAAGGAAAAAAAAAAAGTATCTTGTCTCTTGAATTTCAGTAGAAGCTAAACTTGAACACATCTAGATCAAATTAGTTTCATTATCTTTATAAAACTCTAAAGAGATTATGTTATGGTGTTTTCAATTTTGTTTGGCCATTGGAAACACCTTTAGCAAGATGCTAGGTTTTAGTGTTTATGAACTTTATGATTGTCATCTATGTATCTTTGTGAGAGACTTGGTTGAAGAAAACAGAAGTCCTTTGGAAGAAAATGGAGTATGAAATAAGAATCTCAAGACAATTGAGATAACTGGAAGTATGTTCTCTAGAGAAGGTGATGCATTGGAGAACCAAAATCACCTCCTGAAGGTGGGTGATGAGCAGAACAAAGGAACAAGTGTTCTAGAAGCCTCGAGAAGGATGAACCCACTCTTATTCACAACTTGCTTAAGGTTTTGCCAGACATACAAGATGGCAACAGCTGAGGGAGTCACAGTTTTAAGGATTTAATCACGATGCTTTCAGTTGCCTTTGGATAGATTATAGTTACTGTTATGAAGAGTACAGGGAACAAACTCTAGTGTTGCTACTAAGCTCAGACAAACACTAGATGAACGTTGTGGATGCTGACAGCTACTCCAAAACCCTGTTGGGAGACCCACTCCCAGTTCCTTTGGGAGAGCTAGATCTTATGTAGACTAGAAGGCAGTACCAACCAACTCTTTCACCCACTGAGAGAAGCTAAGAGGCACAGCTACAAACCTGCAAAGCTGCTGGAGGTTTACTGGAATCCTAAACCTCTGAACTTGGCATCTAGATTGTAAATGAGGTCCCACTTCAATTAGTAAAGGTTGGAGCCCAGTTTATCAGGCCTCCAAGTTTCAGCGGTCTCTGTACCTTCCAACAGTGCTGATTTCCTCACCCAACAGCTCTTGAATTCACCAAGCACTTGATGCTGGGCTACGCATGTTGCGTGTTCTCAGTGAACACTCAGCCACAACACATTTATTATTCCTCCTTTTCTACATGAGGCACCTGACAAGATGGTTCAGGAGGGAAAGGCAGGCCAAAGTTATACAAGTCGGCTCATTTTTGTTTCTTTTTAAAAATCATCTAAGAGCTTTAAAAACCATTTATTTTCAGGGTTACTTTCCCATGCCCCTGAGCAATCTCAAGTAGTAGCTGATACAATCAATTTTGATCTTGTAAACTAAATCTGTGTCTTCTTGACTAAGCAAAGAAGTTAAGGGACTCTCCTCATATAAAAACATGAACGTGTTTTTGCTAAAGTACAAATTCCCTTGCTATGAAGAGCTGTATCGAAAGAAACAAGAAAAAAGACCACCAAACAAACAAGCCTTTATGTTGCATATTGCTTTCTCTTTTGACTATGACAGTAAAACAAGTATGTCACTTTCCTTCATTCAATATAAATTATGGCACCTTTTCATTCACTCCTAACATGATCTTTTGGAAATTCCAGTCTCCTTCATCACTCTATGTTTAAAAAACACCTCCTATGTTCAATTACTGCCACAAAGTTCAGAGAGGAGGAAGTTCTTGCTTCTAGGAATTTGTCATGCTCATGTAAACATGTTTACATGTTCATTTCTTTTCTAGCAAAGCTTTTTTGGCAGGTCAAAAGTTCTACTACTTATACTGAGCATCTCAACATACCAAAAGCCATATTTTAAGGGGATAGAAGAATTAGAAAACATCAAAGAAAGGAAATGAAATTTTGGTGATTACTGTAAATAGTTCCCTGTCTTTGCCCATCACCCCTTCTGCGAGGGTGAGCGGGGGAAAACATAGGAGTCACCTATGATAACTTTTTGCAGGGTTTTATTGTCCTTAAAAGTTATTAACAGGAGACAGGAGGATTGCTGAGTTCGAGGCTTGCCTGGGTACATAGTGAGCTCAGGGCCAGCCTGAACTACAAAGTGAGACCCTGTCTCAAAAAAAAAAAAAGTTATTAACAGGGGCGGAGATTTAACTCAGTGGTTCTGGCACCTGCCTCGCAAATGCAAAGACCTGAGTTTGATTCCCGGTAACCACATATAATGCTGGGCATGGTGACTCATGACTACCAGCAATCAATACCACATACCACAGTGCCGGGCATGGTGACTCACGCCTGTAATCCCAGCACTCAGGAGGCAGAGACAGGAGGATTGCTGAGTTCTAGACTTGCCTAGGCTACATAGTGAGCTGAGGGCCAGCTTGAACTACAAAGTGAGACCCTGTCTCAAATAAAAAAAAAGTTATTAACAAAATTTGACTAAATTAAACTATGAGATGCAGAGGAATTTTTGTATAACAATAGAAAAATTACACAGCCTTACATGGAAGAGAGCATGCCAGTAATAAGTGTGCTCCAGTCTAAGAAACATGTAATATGCCTCAAGCAAGAATCAAATAAATTGACTACTTTTCCTCTAGTAAGTACCCATCAGCCTTTGTATTTCCCTCCTCCAACCCATCGTGGGCACCCTCACCTTCCCTGTTACCCCAAGTCTCTCATAGCTCTTGCTCACCAAACACCTTCCATAAATCTAATTCATTTTCTCTCAGAGTGACAAATTTGATGAAATGTTTGGCAGGATCATTAACTATATTTATAAAATCAGCATTTTTTTGAAATCCAATCAAACATATACAGAGAAAGCTGCACAGATTTTAATTTATATTTTAATGACTTGCAGAAAACTAAGTGAATAAATTTATGTGAAAGCACAGATACATGGGATGAATTTTTGAAGAAATGTTTCTCATCAAGAAAGGTTTTCCTATTAGTAGCATTACCATTTTGAAGTTAATGTGTATGCATATTCAGCCAAATTAATACAACACTCAAGTCCTGATGTGTTTCTAATCACTTTATGGCTGAAAACCTTATTGTATGAAATAATCAGCAATGAGATTTCAGGACATTACTTAACTTGATCTCATAATCTGGTCTTTGAATGGGTAGCTATTCACTTATTTTCTGCAAACTATTTTAGGATAACTAAAAGCATATATTTTTCCTTTCAAAATGTATGGCTTTCATTCCTCATTGTTCTTAGTAGGGATGAAAGACAAGGTGGATTTTGACTGGGGTCTGTATGTACGTGTGCCTGCTCCAGTACCTGGGGTTACCAGGGAACTGAAGACTGAGCAGTGTACCTTTCTACTTCCCAGGCAGCTGCCCTCAGAGTCGACCTCCTGATGATGTCCTTGGTCTCTGTTCTTTTTATGAAGTATTTTAAAGATTTCTTGGTGTGTGTGTGTGTGTGTGTGTGTGTGTGTGTGCCTACTCACACATGCACAATACCATTCTTAGAGTCCACAACCACTTAGTTAATCCAATAACTCCATCTGTCTTCATTGCACTGGGCAGAGTTCATACTCAGCAATCTCTGTGGAATAGTCTGTTCCAGAGTTTCAGAAAAGATACTGTATACATGTAGCCCTGAGACCGTTTTTCTCAGAAAGAGTTTCTGTTGCCCCTCAAATATTTTTCAACAGATGACAGCTTGCTTGAATACACACAGGCTGTACTGAAGTGAGCTGCTCATAATCATTCCGCCTCATCCTATTCTTTTTCTCCCTTGACAACCAGGCTTTGGAGATGTGAAGCAAGCGCTAAAGGGGCTGGATCCATGCAGGGGAACCAGGATTCGTCTTTACCACTGGTCCCTCAGAATCCCATTGAGTTTGGGTGGCAACTCGAGAGAACTTGGCATCTTCCTGTTTCCCTTCAAGAACTGACCTACAGGGAGGAGTGCCAAGCGCAGGCTTTGCTGCCAAAATCACTGCCCACACTGCCTGCCTAGATGTGTAAGATCCCCTGAAATGTTTTGGCACAAGTTGGACTCGGAGTGTTGGCCAAGGTGCTGAAGCAGAGCAAAGGAGGCCGGCGCACCTTTGCCAGTGAGACACTGAGCTTATTCACTGTGACAAGATGCCACCAGGAACTCAAATCTCACATTATTCAGATAAAATAGTGTGTGTGTGTGTGTGTGTGTGTGTGTGTGTGTGCGCGTGTGTAGAAGAGTATCTAGGATACATACTCATCATAAAAATTCCAGTGCTACAAAAACTCTAGGAGCACCCACTTATACACCACAAACACATAAAACCATCATTTCGGTCAAAGGCTGTCACCGTTGCATGACTCTACCAGCTTACTGAGATTGCAAAAACTCATCAAATGCAAAATAAGGTCATTACGTAACAAGTGGCAGGAAAGATGAAGCTGCGATCCTGAACGATTCCCCCAAAGTAAAAATTACTTTCTACGCACATCTGAAGATTGTCATCTCACTGCCTGTCTCATCTCGCAGTGCTGTTTCTGAGAGTTTGTCCTTCTTGCCCTGAGAATGTGCACATGATAGGAGAACCACAGGCCGCCCCTGGCAAGGTGTTGGGTAACAGTTGAAGCTCTCTGGGTGGCTGCGGAGCGCAGGCTGCGGTTTGAGACAGACCAGGCTCCCTGGCCACTAGCTCATTTCACACCCCGTCGCCCCCAGGCTCTCGGGCTTCCATGCCTCTTCCCTCTGCCAAGCAATTTGCTTCCGTTCTGGTCAACTTTCCGACCTCTGGCTGTAGAGAATAGCCCTGGCTGTGGGAACTGGCTCTGGGGAGCTTTTGGCTCTGTCCTCACTGGTGACTGGCGAGAGGAACACTTTCTTTGACACCCTTAAAAAGAGCCGTTTAATCCCTAATGATGTTTACTGGCAAAAGGGAAAATGAAACACACTACGTGGATTCTGGTCCAGCCAAGTCGGGGCCAACAGCTCTGTGCCGAAACCCGGGCTGGTCTTGCTGAACGATTGCTTCTACTGCCTTCCCTCTGCCACCCGCGTGGAGTATTTCCCCCTCCTCTCTCTTCCACTTCCACCCCAGAGTGTGACACCTTCTGGAATTTATGAATATCAGGGGAGGTATGGATACGACCTGGGCACCAGACACTGGCTCCCGCCCCAGGGACTTCCCGTGGAAATCACCCAGCACTTTAACACCTTTCAATAAGGAAGTAATGGGTGCAGCCTCGCCAGAGGGAGAACCCCGCGGAACATCTTAGAAAAATAACAGAAACTACTGAGTAGTGCGAATGACCGACCATCCCAGCCTGTTACTCCAACCCCTTCTGCGGCCACAGAAAGTGGTCATGGGGTTCTACCCAAGACGGGAGGGCGGCGCTGAGTAAATTCATATTCACACTGCAGCTAAGGTGGGTCCCAGCTTTGAGTCAGCAAGGACCCCGCTCATATCCTTTCTACGAGAGGGACGCCGGACTGGAGCCCAAGGGTCCGCAGCACCATCCCCTGTCACAGCTGTGGCGGCACTCCCAACCCCTGCGGTCCTCCTCACAACCCGGCAGCCCTCTCCCACTGCGCTTCTGCTGCCCACGCAGCTGCTCCTCTGCGCGCCCTGGTCCCCACGCGTCGGCGGCACCGCCTGGCGGAAGAGGCGGCCGGGAGGGCGCCGGGCAGGGGCGCGAGGCGCGGGGAGAAAGGGGCGCGGGGCGCGGACCGAGGCGCAGGGACAAGGGCGCGCGACAGGGGCGCGGGGACAAGGGTGCGGGCAGGGACGCGGGGCGCGGGCGGACAAGGGCTCGGGACAGCGGCGCGGGGCGCGGGGCAGGGGCGCAGGGACAAGGGCGCGGGACAGGGCCCCGGGGCGGCCGAGGCGCGGAGGACGCGCCACACTCACCCGCTGCAGCCTCCGGCTGCTGACGGCCACCGCGGCGGCGGACGCGGCGCTGTGCCGGAGCTCGGCCGCCTGCCCGGGCCTCAGCAGGCTCCGCGTGAACCTGCGGGTCCGCTCGCCGGCCATGGCCGGAGCCGAGCGCGTCCCGCCGGAGCTGCCCGCGCGGCCTCCTGCGCCCTCCGCGTCCAGGAAGCGGAACTCGGCGCCCCCCCTCCCCGCGCAACTCACGAGAGGCGGGTTCGCTCTCGCACCCCCGCTCTTCCCACCCCTTTCCCTCCGCCGCCACTTTCCAAACTCCGCGCTCCTGCGGCCGCGCGCGGCCAACTCGGCGGCGGCCCTGTTCCCGGCCCCGCGGAGGCGCATCTGGAGCCCGCGCCGCCCTGACCCCTGCTCTCCCGGGTGCCGAGAGCGGGGCGGCGCATCGCTCCCACCCTTGGGAAGGGGTCGGTGTGTGTGTGCGTGGGGGGTGGGGGGTCAAGGGGCCAGTGCCTGGGGTCCCTGTGTCATCTCCAAAACAGGATTTTGAGGTGTCCTTTGCTCTGGTCTGTAAGAGGGCTTCGGAATAAGCTTGCCGGCTCCTTCACACCTGCAGTGAGTACTGAGCAAGCCCCACTGCATACCAGCCCGCACTGTGCTGGAAACGGAGGGCTGGGGAGGGTAACTACCCAGCCCTCCTGGGGGCGGCGTGGGTCTGGTACGTTTCAGGGGATTGAATGTGGGGGCCAGTGGATAACCATAGAGGGGAAACAGATACAGTAAGAGAAATAGTTCCAGGAGGTCATACGAGCTAATGTGGTGTTAAGAGATTCCCGGGAGGTCTGGGGGACGCCGGAAGAGCTGAGTTATACTGCCCTGGGTAGAGGGTCAGACGTGGGTGGGGTGAACTTCACGTTCCCGTTGTTTTCTCCTCCCGCGGTTCTCAGACATCCATCTGGCCTGCCCCTGCCTGCAGCTCTCTGATTAGATCTTCTGGGATGTCTCGTCCTGAGTAACATGCATGATGATTTTCTGACTCGGTGTGGATGGAGGAGACAGACTAGGCCCCTCGGTTAAGAGTCGGGATCAGGCTTCTCAAATATTCTGAGCTTTCAACAGCTTTTTAAGGATCAGCAACCCTGTTTTTCTACATCCTGTAACATACGGTGTCAACCCAAGGCCACATTTGGTATTAAGAGCTGATAAGTGCACTTGGGTAGGCTTCTTGTCTTCTGGATTCAGTGAGCCAAAGATACTGGTTGGCATTATGGCAGCAACTTGAAGAGATCAGGAAGGGCAGGAGGCTTTGGGCAGTGAACTACCATCCAGAACATCTGGTTCCAAGACTTCCCCGGTCACAGGATCCCGGACCCTGCATTGCCTGCTTTCCCATGGCACTCGGCACTGGATCAGCCTCATCTTTAGGAGCAAGTAGAGTGGGGAGTAGCTTCTATGGGAAACAGGAAGCTCTGTAGGGACAGTCCCCTAACCACAGCCCCTGACAGGTGCACCCTGTGCGGGTGCTTTTAAATTCATGTTCACTTGAGATTCTGCATTATGCCGTTTTGAATCTAGTCCTGCCTCTCAAGAGAGAGTACCTAATCTTTGTCTTTGGTATCAGAGAACTTTCTGGAAAATGGAAGGCACTTGCTCATGCTGCTGTGTGCATGACTTCCTGGGCCAGGAGGGCTGGTGTAGACGGCCAGAGGCTGGCATCTGAGGCAGAAAGACAGAAAGGAGAGTGCTATGCTGGAAAGGGAGGCTGAAGTAAGAGGGGAAAAGTACATTATGGAGTGTCCTGGGTACCACAACTCAGTGATCCACATACTGAGTAACTCACACTGTCCGTTCTTCAACTGTATCAGTGAACAGAAGCCCACTGGACCTCCTCTGTTACTATTACTGATTCTACTTTTTGCAGGTTCAGGAGCTCATTAAGAGCATTGGCGTGAGCGGATTTGTGGCATGAATTCTACACAGGCCCTGTACAATGCTGTTCCTGCCGACACACTGAAGTGCCAAGTGGACAGAATGTGCCCTAGGGTTACACCTGCAGTGCATACTTCACCCTCCGGGGAGTCTCTGAGAATACTGCCACCGTGGGACCCTTCTCAACCCTGATGGGCAGAGTCTCGATGCTGTGGAGGAGAGAGTGGCTCCACACTCCTGCCCTGAAGTGGAGAGTCCGTTCTTTGCGGCACAAACATGACTTCAGATCTGACCATTCCAGACTGTGTAACTCTTTGCTAACTGCTCTTGCTCTTGATTTTGTCTAGGAACTGGCAAAGGTGCTTTTTAAAGGCAAACCTATGAACTATGTTGTTTCTTAGCTCACATTTCTGCTCTGGCTTTTTCCTATCCCTACATGTGTACCACACCCCACTTTGCTGCATCCTGGACCTGTCTTGTGTCCATTCTGGTGGCCATTTCTCAGAGAACTGTTAGCTTATAAAGCTAAAAATCTTCAAGGACTTAGAACATTGTAGAGTAGGAATTAAAAGCACGCTCTCATTCACATCCCAACTTTACTTCCACCTACGCAAGTTACTGAACTCTGTGAGCTCCTAAATTTCCATAACAATAAAGCATAATCCTTTTCTTATAATACCAACTAATTGTCATATAATGCTTTCCCACCTCGTCCAGGGGCTTTAAAGTGGGGTGAGAGGAGTGTGGTTTGAGAGCTGTGATGTTAATTGTGATTAGTTGTTCCCAGAGCAGGAGCTGTTTGGCAGAGCCTGGTGCCTCTGTGCTGTTTATGGACAAACATTCTAAATGTGATGTTTATTCAGTGCTGGGTTTAGAAGACAGAGCCCTCCTTGGAAGACATTCCATTAAAGTAACGTGATCCAAATATGGAAGTCTGTCAAGCTGCGTATTTCGCCTACAGTAGCCATGCAGCTCAGCATTAGATGGAGGCATAGCTCAAGGAGACAGGCATGGCTAAAAGCAAAGAACATTTGTTTGTTTGAGACAGGGTCTCGCTTTGTAGTGCAGACTGTCCTTGAACTCACTATGTAGCCCAGGGTGCCTTGAACTCACAGTGATCCTCTTGCCTCAGCCTATCAAATTCTGGAATCACAGGTATGCACCATCATGCCCAGCCAAGAAAATAACTTTTTTTTTTTGTCTAGGAACCACCAGTCTTCAAGTTTTCTATTCAACTTTCACTTGAATTTCTAGTCTGCCCTCAGGGAATTAATGTCCTGGAATCTTTTTTCTTTCCACCTGTAAAAATTCTGCCGAGGCAAATTTTGGCTCAATCTGAGGAACAAGGAAAAGATTAGTAAATATAGGATTGGATTTTTCATTGTTTTAAATGCATAAGTAAACCCTTGTGTTTTTGTTTTCTTAGACTTTCTAATTTTCTCCTTGTCTTCAATCTGTTGATTACTTCATATGTCCAGTATTCTTAAATATATATACCTTGATATGTAACAAAATTATATAATAATTATATCATTAATTTTTAAAGAGAGCAATATAAAATAGATCTAATATTTCATTGAGAAATTTGCATCTATACACAGGAATAAGATTCCCATACTTTTTTTTTTTTTTTGCTTTTTGGAGACAGGGTCTCGCTTTGTAGTTCAGGCTGGCCCTGAGCTCACTATGGTGCCCAGGCAAGCCGCCGCGAACTCAGCAATCCTCCCGTCTCTGCCTCCCGAGTGCTGGGATTACAGGCGTGATCCACCACGCCCAGCATTATATGTGGTAACCGGGGATTGAACTCAGGTCCTTACGCTTGCGAGGCAGGCACCGGAACCACTGAGCTAACCCTCCGGCCCAAGATTCCCATACTTTTTAATTTTTATGGAATTAAATTTATTACATTGTGCCAGGAATATTTTTTCTAATGTACTAAATTGGATTGAAGAGCTTTTTGCCTCTTTCCACACTGAGAACAATTTATACTGCTTTGGGTTTATTTATTTATTCTCTAAAGTTTGGATTGAATCCAGCTGTGGAACCATCTGGTCCTGATACATTTTTTAATAGGATATGTACAATCACTCTCAAATCCCTTCTAAGGTCATTGGTCTATTCAAGATATCCACATTTTCTGCTTAAAATGTTCATTTGTACTAATAGTGCTGATTTTTCTAGATTTTGGAAACATCACTTTAGAATTTCATGATGTCTTAACTTATATATTCCTTCTAGCGAACATTCTGTTAGAATTACATTCTGTTAAAATTGCATCATTTTACTGTAAAGATTTTCAACATGTGTAAAATGTGTTAAAGAGAATACAATGTACGGCCGTAATTTAAAATGGTTCAATGACATAAATCATGACCTTTCTTCTAGAAATAGTTGGCATTTTTCTTTAAAAAATAAAACATTCTCCTACGAGTTGCAATATTTAACAATGCTGAGCTGCTAGCAAACTGTTATACCTTCACCACCTCCAATTGTCCCCAAATGACTCTTCTTTATATCCGATGTGACCAATCCAGAATTTCACCTTAGAAGGCAAAATAATTCAGTTGTCACATCCCTTAAGTTTTCTTCTCAACCATTTCCCTCTCTTTTGGAAAATAACACTGGCTGATTGAAGATTCCAAGCCAGTTGTCTCACGTTGGATTTCTTTTTGCTGACATCAAATGTCTTTCTTTTTGTTTAATATATGTGCTGCCGAAGCGAGCACTCTTTCTTTTTATTTAAAAGCTTCTAAAACCTGCTCAATCAATGCCTCAATCATTTCCCTCATTTAGAACCAGAATTATTTTACTTCCTTTGTTCCTCAGATTTGCAAGGGAGATTATCTACTAATTAGCTTCTTTAAGGAACTAGTTTTGTCTGTATTGTTTGACTTCTGTTGTTGTTAATAGGCAGATCCTTTCTTTATTGGCAAGTTTAGAGGAAGAAATAGCAATGTTTAAATGTATAACATCTTAAATCTTCACTATGGCAAAAGATATAATGAAAAAGCTAATAAGCAAATGATGTAATTGGATAAATATTTGTAATAAAAATAAAGACCAATATTTTATATACAATGATTACAAAGAAATTTTACCATATAGTTAAAACATAAACTAATTCATACAAGAGTAGATCCAATATAAAAAGGAAAATATTTTGGGTTTTTTTGAACATGTATGTATGAAGAATTTCTTGTTTCCAGTATTGCACGTTAGTAACTATGCAGAAACCATGGCTTCTTTTATGGTGCTCTCCAGACACTTAAGAGAAGGTTTCATCATATATATTATTTAACAAATCTCAAGTGATTATTTACTCTCCCAAAGAGAAAGGGGATACATTTTCTTTTTT
>PVIC010000641.1:0-113026 GCA_004025085.1 Thryonomys swinderianus | reverse complement strand
GGCTGGCCCTGAGCTCACTATGTAGCCCAGGCAAGCCTCGAACTCAGCAATCTTCCTGTCTCTGCCTCCTGAGTGCTGGGATTACAGGCGTGAGCCACCACTCCCGGTTTGATTACTCTTTTAAAAGTCAAATGAAGGAAAAAAACGATGGGTTGTTTTTGTAATGGGCCATGTGAGGCAAACTCAGAACCATCTTCAAAGATTTTAGAGAAAATTAAAATCAAGTTAGACAGCGTTTAATATCATAGAGAAAACCTGAGACATAGTAAACAAAAATTAAGATTTAAAGGACTTATAATTCCAATTTGGAAACAAATATATCTTATTATCTACATAGTGAAAAAACTAAAAGAACTTCCTCGTAAGTAATGCTTTAGTCTCCTACAGAAGTATTTTCCTGAAGAAGTAATTTCTATTGTACTTTTTTAAAAACTAAAAATACTAAAATACTTCAAAGTGGGAGACTTTCTGATCCAAAGTCAGCTTCATGGTTGTCATGAAAATTGTCATCTCACAGTGGAAAATAAATATTTATTTCACTTTTAGAAAAGCAGGCCTTTCATCAAATTAAATTGATACAGCTGAACTTTGGGGTTTTCATCAGAAATTGCAATTAACCCATATGTGAACAGGCCTGCTTTTTGCTGGCATGTAAAGTTAGAAACATTATGTCTTCATCTAGCAAACCATGTGGTTTTATATCTCATCCTCAACAGTGAGAGCGTTGGCAGCCAACTTTCCTGTGACTTCTTTTCTAATTTTTATAATGGAAGAATCTTAGACAGTAAAAGGGTCAGCCAAGTACTGAACTGAGATCCTGTTCTGAAGACACATTTTAAAAGGAGCAAAACACTTCAAAGTGAAAATAGTAAGTGTCCATATTTATTTTATTTTTTGTTTCCATTATAAAATCAATTCATGTTCGGTGAGAACTTTTAGGATATCTTTTTACTTCCGTCAAAATTAACAGTAGGACAAAAATTATATTATCCTACTATTTTAAATCAATAGCATTGAGCTTTTACATTAGGAATTAGTAAGTAAATTACAAACGTGATCTGATTTTCTTGCCAACATTGATAACCAAAGTACAAAGTGGTAAAACATTCTTCATAATGGCTCTTGTACACCTGCAGTGCTTGCCAAGTGGTGCCAATGGGCTCAAATTATGCACTTTAAATGCCACTATAATTAAAAAACATTTTTATGGGCAGAGATTTAGCTCAGTGGTTCCGTTGCCTGCCTCACAAACTCAAGGTCCTGAGTTCATCGGGGTAACCACATGCAATGCTGGGCGTGGAGACTCACGCCCACTAGCCATCAACACCACATACCACAGTGCTAGGCGTGGTGGCTCATGCCTGTAATCCCAGCACTCAGGAGGCAGAGACAGGAGGATTGCTGAGTTGGAGGCTTGCCTGGGCTACATAGTTGAGTTCAGGGCCAGCCTGAACTACAAAGCGAGATCCTGTCTCAAAAAAAAAAAAACCAAAAAACATTTTTACATTTAAATATTCCTTTTTCTGAGGACTCATAGAATTGATAGATTTTTATTGTCTTCATTTTCTATCACAAGCATTTTCCACACCTTTGTGTTTAAGAAAGCAATTCATGTAGTTTGTTTAAACACATCAGTAGCCTTATAAGCCTGAGGTGGGTAAAGGATGTGTTCTCCACCCTCTGAGTTCTGGCTCGTTCCTGATCCCACTCTTCCCCTCCCTGCTGTGTGAGGTATTCACTCCCATAGGCTCCTACTGACATGCCTAAGGGGATGTATTTATTTGTTAATTGCAAAGGTCTTTTAGTGACTTCCTTCTTGCCCAGTCCCAGTTTCCTGCCCAGGCTCATCCATACACTTCTTTCCTCCATACTTGCAATGAAGTGAAATTAGATTGTTTTTATTTATAGCAATGCTATATTGTCACCTGCTTATAATTAGGTAAGTACTACTCATACCTGAAATATATAACTTACTAGAGAATTGCCTTGCTCTTTTAGCACTGCATGTTTGCTTGCTTAATTTCCTTTGTACTTATCCCTAACTTTTCCAGAAGAACTATAAAAATAATTCCTAATGTGAAATCGTCAGGTAATCAAGTAACTTCCACTTTTGTCCTTGGAGGCATTCTTTGAGGGCCTGTTGCTCTTTTACTTGAACCCACAATGTTTGTTCTGGAAACTACATCACATCCTTCTGGGAATTCCCCTCCCCTGTATATTAGGTGCCTGTTGCCTGGATCCCACATCTTTCTCTTCCGTCATTTCCTCCTTCATGTTGGTGGACTACATTCCCAGCAGCTCCCTGAGTGAGATGACAATGGGTATAAATTTTCTATGACTTTTTTTTCTGCCTGAATATGACTTTCTAATGACCACACTTTAGCAGTATTATACTCCCAGTGATAGGTCATTTTCTCTGGAATCACTGAGTCCTTGCTTTGCTGTTTTTGGCTTCTCAGGGCTAGTGGTTTTTCAATATTTTTATATTCAACATTTTTGTGCCATGATTTCACCTCCTGTCTCCAAAGTATTAGGAAGCACTCTACAAACTTGGAAACTTTACAGTAGTATGCCTTATAACATTTCTTGTTATGTTTTTTGGGCTTGTTTTGCTTTTTCTTTTCTCTGAGACAAGATCCCATTATGTAGTTCAGGCTGTCCTTGAACTTACAGTGTAGCCCAGGGTGGCCTCAAACTCTGATCTTCCTACCGCAGCCTCCTGAGTGCAGGGATTGCAGGCATGTTCCACCATGCCCAGCTGGATCTTTTCCATTTACTGTGGTAGGCACATTGTGGGCCCTTTCAATCTAACAGTTTTTGTTCTTCATAAGTTGTTAGAAATTTCCATACATTATTACATTATTTATTAAAGAAGTTCCTTTTCTTTCCTTTTTTCTGACTTTCTTGAAAGTCCTAATAGATAAATGATCAAACTGACACATAGTACTGTGATTTTCTTCTCTCTACTCCTATGTTCTCCATCTTGTTGTTTTTTTTTTAGTTGTTGTTTTGTTACATTTCCTAGAAGATATGTTACATTTTTGTCTTCCAACTTTTCTATTGACTTTTTTTTTTGGTATGGGGAATCGAACTCCAGTTCTTGTGCTTCCAAAGTAGGCGCGGTACCACTTGAGCTAAAACCCCAGCCCTTCTACTGGCTTTTAAATAATTTATTATTGGTAGTGCTTTTGTTTCTTTTTCAGTTCCTAAGAGTACTCTTCTATTCTCTGTGTTCTTTTTATGTCATTCCCCCCCTTTTATTTTCTTAAACAGAGGCTTTTATAGATTAAGATATTCATTGTAGGGCTTTGGGAATCTTTCTCTGTTCCCTGAATTAATCTCTCTTCCTTGGAGTTGCATTTTAAATTCCAGACTTCAGTCACAGGTCCCACAGTCCTTGCTGGCTCATTTGTATCTAAGAGTGAAGTGTTATAATTCTGACTGGAAGCTCTTTGTGCACAATCTTGCAGCCTTGCAGGTAGCTCAATGCATGCATAAAGACCTGGGTTTGATTACTAGCACTACAGAGTTGAGACAAAAATACCAAAAAAGAAGGAAGTGCAGCTGGAAGAGGAAGAGGAAGGAGATGTGGAGGAGGAAAGGAAGAATGAAGAAGGGGGGTAATAAGAAGGAGGAGGGGAAGAGAATCCTAACATTGATAAAAGGACATAGACGCTGCTTGCAAGACCCCACATATTAAGTCAGGTTTTTGTTAGATCAGGTACCTCTAGTAACAATCTCTTTCTGGGGTTCATAGTGCAAAATATGATTCCTTATTGGCTCTCCACTGACACCTCTGAGTTTTGGTTTCTTCTCTCTGCTGTGTCTGTTGACTTTCTGTCTACTGTCCATATTTCAGGATTTAATCAGCACCGCTTGTCTGTACTCTCATCTCTTAGTCTTTGCCTGCTTATACCACTATGATTGTTACCACTATTACCTTTTAGAGACTGGACAAGGAGCAAAGAGAAGCTCATATGTCAACCGAGCATGACTTAAATGAAATGTTTCCTCCTCTCTTTAATTTGTAATACTTATTTCCACATCACAACATCCTAAGATTACCTTGAGTGACAACTATGTTCTGAAAGAAGTGAGGGAATAGTTCACGGGAAAGAAGGGTTCTACGGCCAAGGAACCAATGTTCCTGATGTTGTCTATAGCCTGGTTAGCCTAATGTTCCTATATAGCCTGGTGGCAAACCTATGGTACACATGCCATAGCAGGCTGTTATCACTGAAAACTAAAAGTTTCTCCATCTCTGATGTATATTATTCATTGGCCTCTTACTTCTAGTTTCCTTTATGACATCTGAAATTTTATTGTCAAGAGGGCTCTTTGATGGGAATCAGCATGTTCCTTAGGGTGTCGTTGCTGCCTGCATGCACAGAATGGGATGCCAGGCAGGAAGGAGGATAGGCAGAGGGGAACTGAGCTCTGACGGAGTTTCAATAGCCTCAGCCACTTCTGAAGAGAAGATGGGTGGGCAAAGAGGCAGTCAGAGGAAGTGGTTTGGTCTCACTGTCCCTTTGCCACTCACTGGATGCAGCTGTCCATAGGGGCTGTCAGTGTGTGTTAGTGGCTCTGAGCTGTGACAGTGCCCAGCTGGAGGTGGTGACTGGGCCTTGTCTCAGTAGTTCCACTGGAACTGCAGCTCCAGTGTCTCCTGGCAGCTTGCCCTCTCATCTCTCTGGATAGAGACCCTGAGACATTCTACATCCAGGATCTCCTTATCCAGTCTGCCACCAAGCCTATCGTCTGTTCCTTCAAAACATGTTTCAAATATGCACTTTCTCCCTCTACACTTTTGGCCTTCCCCTCTTCTTTTGCCTGATCCACAATCTCATCACCTCTGTTACTCTAATAGCTTCCTAGATGGGCTTTGGGTACCATATTTCCTGCCTATGTCTTTCTACATATCACCAGCAGATCATGACTTAGAGCCACGGCTTTTATCATTTTTATAGCAAAAATATAGGTGCTTGCTATTTCAAAATATGTCAGTTTCAGTTTCCCTTGTTTAAGTCTTTAAATAATTCCCACCTGGGCCCTTGCCATAGGTATTGGCTTTCTGTTGCTCTGCAGCCCTTGACTCTCTCAGGGTAGCCACAGTGTCTTTGCTCCTGCTGTGCTCTTTCTGATACAGTCTTCATCACCAGTCAAATCTGTCTATTCACACCCTTTAAAGCTCAGCTTGAACTCTTCCCCTCTCATTATATACTTTACTTTCTGCCTTTACCTAGTTATCTTTGTTTTAGTCCCTCTTCCACTCTTGGTACATACAAAAGGTAGCTTTTAATTTTTTAGGATTAGTTTTCCTATATGCCAATTTGTGCTCCCCCGCCAGACAATAAAACGTTTGAAGGCAGGGATTCTTTCTTACACTTCTTTGTCTCCACAGAACTCTAGCCCACAGGACATTGTCAGAGTCCTGGCTGGTTAGTGATCACTGTCACCAGCTCTCCTTGATGACTTCAGAGGGGTTGCATACACTCCTTTATGCATTCAAGCAAAGCACTATTAAGGCACATTTTCCTCTCTCTTACAGTAGGAAATTAGTTCAATGCAGATAACCATTTGAATTCAAATATCAGACTCATACTTCTCATCCCTGTGACTACTGACAAATTATTTAATCTGCCCTAGCCTCATCTATAAATTAGAAGTAGCAGTATCTTGTTCTTGGTTTTATCATGAGGAATAAATGCATTTAAATGTTTATTATGATGCCTGGTATTTAGTAAAAATTTACTAATTGTTACCCATTGTAACTCTGTGAAAAAAGCCCAAACCAATTTTTTAAAGGTACTTACTTGGCTCATGGTAGCTTATACCAGGCTGAGTAGCAGGTCTGCCCACAGGTGAGAAGTCCCCTGCTTTGCCACCCTGTCTGAAATCAATAGAGATGCCTTCAGTGGGACGGGCCATCACAGAACCGCTCCCACAGCACCATAAAGGCCGGAAGTGCGAGGCAGTCCTGAATACAGGTGTGCTTCAGACAGCGAGGTGAGCCCAAGTAAACTCAGTTTGATGGTGAGACTGTATATGCAAACAAGAGCCAGACCATGTGTAAAAATAGAGCTCAGAGGCACAGCTTGAATTTAGCCCAGGAAATCAACCCATTTCCTAAGTAGCCAGCTACAGAAGCTGACTTGTGGAAAGTTAGGCCACTATCTCTGGTCAACAGTCCAGGAAGCCAAACAATAACCTCTCCAACAAGAGACCTCAAATGGTTGAAACTTCAGTAACTGTTTCCCTGATTTTTGTTCCCAACTTAGAGCTCATGAGAGGAAGTCAAATAAGTATCTACCAATCACATAAGACACCCCACTTCTAATCAGTCACCTTCATCTTCACCATGCCCAGACCTACCAGTCAGACCATACCTGAAACTTCTCTTTTTCACTCTTAAATTTTCTTACACTGCTACCTGCAGTTCAGTGTCTGCCAAATGCAAATGACAGTGGCTGACTGACTCCATTGCTGTCACAAGCCCTGAATAAAGAGCCTTGGTTTCTCATTTGTTTGGTCTTTTGTTTCCACAATGGGCTTACTTAGAGCAATGTTGTTTTGTCCTCAGATCTTAATCAATTTCCAGATTTCTTCCAGCCTAAACTATGCTCACGTCTGTGAATGAATATATATCCATGCAAGTTTATTCAATTTTTCTAGAGGAGATGGATCAGCAATTCTCATAGGATATTTGGTAATCATATATGTCTCAGTTTCACAACCTCAAAAGTGCTGGGTCAATGGGATCACTCGCTGTGTGTGTGTGTGTGTGTGTGTGTGTGTATGTGTGTGTGTTTACATCTCTGAATCAGAAAGTATGAAATGGATAGTTCAATTCTGCAAGTAATTCTATCTCAGGCACAAATGACAATTTCTTGACAAAAGCAGTCTGATTTTAGAATTGATTAAAAATCGCTTCTGTGTTTTAACATGCAAAAGTAGTTCGATTTGCATAAGAAAAAGCCATCCAGTGAGCTCATTCCCCTTTCTCCTTGCTTCTAACAGATTCCCAGTGTCTGCACTCTCCTGCAACGAGTTTCTTTGTTATATGCCAGAAAATCCTGCAAGTAAACAAAACCAAAAACTCAGTGATTTATGTTGGGATGGGGAAATCAGAGGTACAGAGCCACTAACCGCACTCAGGAATCATGCACCGAGGGGATGGGGAAACACACTATGCACTCCCAGTCCTGTGGCTCGGGCATCTTCCAGCCAAGACCTAGCCAAGTCACGTGATCACGGGGAACTTTGCAGTTTCCTTCTCTCCCTGAGCCTCCAAGCTCAGGGTAGACATTTGTTTTTGTTTTTGTTGTCCCAGTGTTGGGGATTGGCCCAGGGTGTACATGACAGGCAAGCACTGTAGCATGAGCTGCCTCCTCTGTACTCAGGGAAGGGGTTTTTGTGCGCACACAGACTGACGGACCCCGGGGCTGAGCATGAGCTTTGGTGTCCTATGAAGGGAAGTACGACTTGGGTCTCTGAAGTGGTCACCAGGGCAGTCACAATTTGGCCACAACTTCCTTACACTACTTGTAAGTGTCTTTCCCTTAAACCCTTTTAAATTTCTAATTTCATTTCAAGTTTATTTTAAATTTAGATTTGTGATACAAATTTTGGAGTGATGAGACATAGGAAACGCGGACTTGTAGGCTTCTAGGTATAGATGGAGCTGAACTATGTTTTTCATCCCGCACTGGAAATGGTTTAAACTATAAAACGGCTATAAAGCACTGGAGGGGCTGTGGGCATTGATATTGGACGGTTGAGAGGGCAGCCTGTCCCACATACTTGTAGAGGAACCTATAGTATACATAGAAAAGCTAGCTAAACATGTGGTAGGCACAGAGATAGGACTGGCCCTTAAAAGGCTTGCCAAAAAGACGACTCTTCCAAAGGTCAGTGCCATCAATGAAAACTACACTCCCAGATAGCAGTGACAGACAGGCGTCATTCTCCCGGGATGGAGGGTCTAGATCTAGATCCATCCCCTCCCTGGGAATGCAGCGATTGCAAGTTCCCCGGAGAGAGGGTCAGGACTTTGGCCCACCTGGAGGAGTCTCTCCTGACACGAAAACCCCTATACGACTTGATTCCTCATTGGACTCTGTTTAATCAAGGTTGCTGAAATAAGTGTACTTGTTGTAAACTCATTGGTTAACTATAGTTTGCCCATTTCTTTTGACTCTTATTGGAAGCCCCCACTGTACTCATTGGTTAACTGTACTCTGTCTACCATCTTGAATCTTACCGGCAGCCTGCTATTTTAATCCAACCCCACCTCGTGATTTTGATCCATAAATTTCCCCCAGAAAAAGCAACTCTGGGTTATCTACCTTTCCAGCTCCCCTCTTCTACCTCTCTTAGGCAGAAGCTTTCTTTCTCAGTAAAATTTTCCTACTTAAACCTCTGTCATTCCTAACATTCATCCTTTGATTTCAGAGAGCAAGAACTCGCGTTTCAGGTTGGGAGCTAAGCCTCGCTCCCCTGCATTACCTAGACACCAAGGGAGGCTGCCTGGAACCCTGGTGTGGGGGGGACTTGGTGGGTCTGACGTAATGGCTCTGAGAAGCCTGGGCTAATTCTCTTTTTAAAATAAATCAAGGGCCGGGGTTTAGCTTAAGTGGTACAGCACCTACCTTGGAAGCACAAGGGCTGGAGTTTGATCCCTGATATCATCCAAAAAAAAAAAAAACAAAACAAAAAAAAGCGAACCAAAAATATTGCAAATTTGTGAGATGATGGATATGCTAATTAGCCTGACCTAGTCATTACGCTAGGCATATTGTATCAATAACATTCCATTGTATCCCAATACATATGTGAAAATTGTTTCTTAATTAAAGTAAAATAAAATTTTAAATTAATAAGTGGGAGCAACATCTGCCTCTGTCTGTGGGGAGACCGCCCAAGGTAAGTGTTTCTTCAAGGAAGACTCAGCTGGCCTCTCCCTGGGTCCTGGCTGGATACTGGGGAGGGAATATTAGAAGCTTTCACGACTCCTTCCTCGATTACGAGGTTCCTCTGCAAATCTGCAAAAATGGATAAACTAGTGGCTGTCTTGGGACACTGACAGGGCCTGTGCTGGTGTGGCTGAGGCCCCTCCCCACATGTATGATGGCAGCAGCCGGGCTAGGTTAGGTCTGTGGGTGCTTTGGTGACTCCGAGGGTGCTCTGGGCCACCAGGAGTCTGCTGGAGTGTGAGTTGCCTCATCCTGCTTTACTGTGAAAGTTTTGGGAAAACATAAAAGATCAATTGATTACAACATCGATATATCATGCACAGGTACAAATTTTCAGTGATGAGTGTGATCATAATGTCTACCTAGAATGTAGCAATAACAACAAAAAGCAGTTGAAACATTCTAAATTAAAGACCTTCCCATTTGACTCTATAATTCATCCTTCAATGGCATCTCCTAAAACATGCCCCCCCCCCATTTTTGTTGTACTATTCGTAAAAGCTAAGTGGCAGTAACAACCCAAATGTCCATCAAGAAACTGATGGAGGGCCAGAGATTTGGTTCAGTGATTCCGGCGCCTGCCTTGCAAGCACAATGGCCTGAGTTCGATCCCTGGTAACCACATACAATACTGGGCATGGTGACTCATGCCCACCAGCCATCAATACCACATACCACAGTGCCAGGTGTGGTGGCTTGCACCTGTAATCCCAGCACTCGGGAGGCAGAAACAGGAGGATTGCTAAATTGGAGGTTTGCCTGGGCTCCATACTGAGCTCAGGGCCAGCCTGAACTACAAAGCGAGACCCTGTCTCAAAAAACAAACAAACAAACAAACTGGATAAATAGTCTATTGGGCGTGGTGGTGCGTGCCTGTAATCCCAGCACTTGGGAGGTTGAGGCAGGTAGACTGCAGTGTATCCCATGCCATCCTGGACTACATTGAGAGACCCTGGTGTGTGAAGTTTGAAAATATCATGCTAAGAAACCAGGCACATATTCCACAACTTCGTTTCTGTAAAGTAGACAGAACAGGCAAACATAAGGAGACAGAAAGCAGGCTGATCATTTCCAGGGGAGGAAGGGGAAATGGTGAGACATTTCTTCATGTGCACAGGGTTTATTTGGAGTAACACAAATGTTTTGGAACTAGATAGAGGTGGGAGTTGCACTACACTGCAAAAATCACTGAAGTTAGGGCACACGAGTTTACCTTAGTTACAGGAAAGAGGGTGAGAAAAACCTAAAAAAATACAAAGAGCAAATCCTTCTCAACTTATTCTCAGAAAGAGGCTCCAGTTCATTCATTCATCTGTTCTTTTCTTTCATTCAGTATTATTCAAGCCCAATTCAGCAAACTACTATCACTGTATCTCTGTCTTCACCAAAAACATGCAAACTAAATGGCTTGTAAAGGTCACTCTCCTTTTGAAGATTCTGCTTTCCCTTCCTACCCACCTAATCTATACACACAAATCCCTCAGATACACAGACATGCGCATGTGTGCGCACACATTACACACACACATACACACAAACACGAACACATGCACACACACAACAAAAACCAAGCTATATCTTCATCCTTTCGAAGAAACACCTAGCACTGCAGTCACTGTAAACAACTCTCCCCAGGCACCTCCTACCACATGACTAGGGCCCAGCCTGCCAAGATCAGGAGCTCTGGTCTGCACCTAAAAACCCTGGACCCAGGAACTTGTGCCCTCCTCCAAAAGTTGTGTCATAGCAGCTCTCGGCAAGTAACAGCTGCACAGGGCTCACTTCCTCAAATACCTTGAAAAGCAAACTCCTTTGAAAATGCCGCAACTCATTATCTGAAAACTCACCTTTAAAGGCAGCGGGACATTAATAGAGAGCAATTGCAAAAAAAAAAAAAAAAAAAAGACAAAAAAGCGCATGTGAGAGTAGATGAAATAAATGCAAACCATTCATTGCTGCACCAATGAAAATTACCATTGAGTGAAAAGGTAGATTTTCATATCACTGAATTCGGTCATGAAGTTGACAGGAACATGAAAATCTTTCCTTTCCTTTATTTCTATTGTACTTACAAGGGGATAAATGTCTGTGACTTCTATTTTATTTGTAATTTCCATTCTAAGACTTCATAAATTATTTATGTTTATTTGGCTTATGTTGCCTCCTAAAATTTTATTTCAACGTGTGCGTTAGTGATCTGCTAATTTTTATTTTAAAGGGGAAATGTGCCGAATCTCATTTATCCTTAAAACATGAGCTAGCTTAAAATCCTATTGCTTCTCGTCTGAACTGGTTTCAAAATAGCTGGCCTTGTTCTAACTTCAAGCTTGATTCTGTTTTTCCCATCTCAGCTTTATGTCTGTGATTTGTGAATTGTAAACAACAATCATTTTTTAATGTTCTTAGGGAAATGCTTTGGCTGCATTTCAAGCCTTTTATGTATTCTTCTCATGATGTTATCTGTAATTAAGCTTTAGATAATTAACATTTCCCTCAAAATCAGTATCTCTATATCTTTCCCCCTTGTTTGTTACAGAACATTAAATTAAATTCAGTACAGCTTCCACAGTGTCCTCATCTCTGATCCTGAAGGTCAACCAAGTTTGAATGTTTTTCACATGTAAATAATAGGAAGAGCAAGATCCCAAAAAGTAGCATTTAATCTAGTGAAGCCAGACTCTGAGGCTAGAAAATAAATGGTTTTCTTCCTGCAGGCCTACTATCCCTTTGTACTTACACCACTCGGAAACCTTCCCAGTCAAGATGCAGGCCAGCAGCAGCAGACAGGGAACTGGAGGCAGAAAGCTGACTCAGCTCCACTTCAGCGCCTCCAGCCACGCTGAGGAGCAACTTGCATGAAAGAGGGTCTCTCGGTTGGAGAGGAGACACTGTCATTCAGAGAGGTAGTGATCATACTCCGGGAAGTAGCTCATGCAAACCACGTGCCATTATTTTGCTGTTGCAGCTACTAGGAAAATAGAAGGTATGCTCAAATTCTGGCTGATACAGGTCTCTGGAGGAATTCTAATTGTTATAGAATCTGTTATATATATATATATTTTTTCTTTTTTTTGAGACAGGGTCTCACTTTGTAGTTTAGGCTGGACCTGAGCTCACTATGTAGCCCAGGCAAGCCTTGAGCTCAGCAATCCTCCTGCCTCTGCCTCCCTCCTGAGTGTTGGGCTTACAGGAATGAGCCACCACACCTGGTACTGTGGTATGTGATACTGATTGCTGCTGGGCGTGAGTCGCCACGCTCAGCATTGTATATGGTTCCCAGGATCGAACTCAGGACCTTGTGCTCGCGAGGCAGGCCAGAACCACTGAGCTAAATCTCCAGCCCATTCTTTATATTCTTATAGACAGGAGGAAAACAAGTGTGGGTGAGACTGTCTGGAGCATGTGGGAGATGAGAAAAGATCAAGTTCTCGCCACAGTGCAGCTGGAGGACAAGTCTTCCAAGTCTTTTGTATTGTTTCCTTAAGGAATTCTGAATCATGAGAGGGCTCTTGTTTAACTTCTGCTTAAAAGCTGACTGAAGCCTAGATAGCTGCATTTAGTGGTATGACCCTGACTGTGATGCCTCACTTCCAGAGTGCACACAGATGACCACACTACATTTCAAAGATGGCACACTACCTACTGCCGTAGGTCTTTTTTTTTTTTTTTTTTTTTTGGAGACAGAGTCTTGCTTTGTAGTTCAGGCTGACCCTGAGCTCACTATGTAGCCCAGGCAAGCCTGGAACTCAGCAATCCTCCTGCCTCTGCCTCCCAAGTGCTGAGATTACAGGTGTGAGCCACCATGCTTGGCACTGTGGTATGTGGTATTGATTGCTGCTGGGCGTGAGTCACCACGCTCAACATTGTTGTATGTGGTTACCC
Organism: Thryonomys swinderianus; assembly: GCA_004025085.1. Lineage (NCBI taxonomy): Eukaryota > Metazoa > Chordata > Mammalia > Rodentia > Thryonomyidae > Thryonomys > Thryonomys swinderianus. The sequence goes on along the minus strand of PVIC010000641.1, from coordinate 100,172 downwards.
GGGATCGAACTCAGGACCTTAAACTTGTGAGGCAGGTGCCGGAACCACTGAGCTAAATCTCTGGCCCTATAGGTTATTTTTTAAAAAAGGGGAATCCACTTTCCACACAGATCTTTAAAAAGGGAAATGTTTCCCTTTGAAAGAGTATTTGGATGTGATCATTAAAAGGTAGCATACAATACAAAGCTTCTTACTACAGGTAATAAATTAGAGTTGTTTGAGTCATACAAGGTAAATAGTGATTCATATGTGCCAAGGAAGAAACTTAAGCCTCAGGAGTAAGGGTCTATATACCTCAGTGCAACTACAAATCTTCCTTGTAGAGGCAGTCAAGACCTCTTCCTTCCTCTGAACAGAGATAACCTGAGAAGGCTGTGAAGATCATTATTTGCAAAGGAAAAGCAAACCCAGCAACCTGTCTTTATGTGTAGGAGCTCAGACTGTCAGTAGGCAATTGTCTGGCTAGTGTTTCAACCTGCTGCGGTGAAAGAAAAATCTGAATGCCAGAGGTACCAGGAAACTACAGATTGCATGTGTGTGTGGCCCTACAACTTGCATATTGACACTTAGTCCCAAGGGGATGGTGTCAGGACTAGGCCATAAGGGTAGAGGCTTTATATGTGAGATTAGTGTCTGTGAAAAGAGGTCCCAGAGAGCTCCCTTGCCCCTTCCGCCAAGGAGGGTGTAGTGACAAGACTGCAGTCTTTGAGGCAGGAAGTGGGTCCTTACTAGGCACAGAATCAGATGTCTCCTTCATCTTGGACTTCTCAGCCTCTAGAACTGTGAAAAATACTTGTCTGTTATCAATAAGCTTCTTGATCTATGTCTCTGTCACAGAAGCTTAAGACTGAGATGAAGGACCTCCATTTGGATAGGAGGTAGATTCAGCCCAGTGTTAGGATATGTCTGTGTGATGGTCAGCAAAGGTTAGTTCCATGAGACTGAGGAGCCCTGGGAAACAACTTACACTGAGGAAAGAAGAGACACAGAACAGTGCCTTGGAAAGGGTCATTACTTCCTGAAGAGCAAGATGCCTGTCATTCGGATTTAACAAAGCCATAAATCATACCTGATAAGATTTGTCAACTGTCCTAACTGTATCCATGATACTTTTGCATTTTATGGTGAATTTATCAATGACAATCTATACATCCATATTGCTTTCGTGTGATATGTATTTTATTTTTCAAAAAATTCTCTTGGATTATATAAGGGGTGGGGGGCTGGAGGGTGGGTAGGGGAATGGGAAAAAATGAGAAATTGTCATACACTGGTACAAATTCTCATTACTGAGAGTGATCATGTAATGTACCGATAAAGATTTAAATAAAAAACCTAATAAAATGTATGTTAAAAGTCCATGACCTTTATATTTTAGAGACTCATCTATAAATCCAGAGGTTCCACATCAAACAAAAATGTGTTCTACTTAGACATTTTAAACTGAACTGGAAATAGTATGAAATAAAATGTAGTGGATTCATTTTTTTCCCCTTGAAAAGTCTTTCCAATTCTCCAGAAATTTCCTCTCATGGGACATGAACATGTCCAGGCCACTGACTTTCTCATAAACAGGATTTGGAGCCCTCTGTGTTTTCCACCATGAGGATGTCCAGGTTCATCAAGGGAAACAATTTCTCAAACTAGCTAAACCCTAACCTTTCAGGGAATGACATGTTGAATTTTCAAAAATTTATGATTGTTGGATCTACCTGATTGAAAACATAGTTTTGAAAAGTAAATATAATTATTATTCTAAGAAGCTCAATAACAGATTTTTCAAGGAAGTTTGGAATCTAGAAATCCTGATTTAAAGTACAAAGTTTTTAAATAATAATATTGACAAAGAGTTCTTAACTCAAAGGACTGCTAAGAGATTTGAAAAAGGTGGGACTAGAACTACAGCTAATGCTGTATCATCTGTACACAAACAAAACAAAAACTTTTCTGTTTGCTACAGTGAATTTGCCCTCTCCAAAGTATTAAGGTTGTGACTTTGCGGCCAAGGTAAGAATATGAAGAAATGGGACCTTGAGGAGTGTGTTAGGCCGTGAGGAGACATCCTGGTTCATGTGTGGAATTGAAGGCTGAATAAAGAAGGTTTGCTCTGTGTTCTGCTCTTTTTTTTCTGTCTTCGCCCACAGGAGGACACAACAATGTGCCCTTTTGGGAGACACAGAAACCAGGTACAGTAATGAAACAGAGGTTGTGTTCCTCCCCAGATATCAAAGCTGGGACCCTTATCATGAATTCCCAATCTCCAGGACTGGGAGAAATAAATGTGTGTTTTTTAATAAATTACTTTGTGCTACAGTTTGCTGAAGCCAGAAGCACAGGTCTTGTTAATAAAATTGTGGCCCTGTTTTCAGTCCTCTGAAAACCACATGGTGGCTGGAACCAGTTCCTGCTGTAATATTACTGAATGGCCATAAATTCATTCACCTAAACAACTGTAAAAACATATGCTTAAAATATTGTATAGAACACCACAAAATTGTGTAATAGGAATCTCTAAAAACTAAACATTCATTGCCAGGTGGCTCACGCCTGTAATCCCAGCACTCAGGAGGCAGAGGCAGGAGGATTGCTGAGTTGGAGGCTTGCCTGGGCTGCATAATTTGGTCAGGGCCAGCCTGAACTACAAAGCGAGACCCTGTCTCAAAAAAGCCCCCCAAAACAAGAAACAAAAAACCCTAAACATTCATGTAATAGCTGAGTATATTTTAAAGTGTCTTTCTCAGATAACATATATATATGTATGCTTGAAGAATATACTGTTTAAATATTAAAATATTACAGTAAAAGGTATATTACCATTGATCTTCTTCAAGAACCCCTCCCACTTTAAACACAATTATCCCTACATTCTTGCCACTTTCAGAAGCAGTGGAGCCCTTTCGTGAGTGTCTTTAGTTGCATGGTCATGGGCATGTGGATGTCCTGAATTGATGCAGTATGACTCTCTTGCATGGTCCTTTTGACTTTGCAGAAGAGCCGGAAGTTGCACAACGATGGATTTGCTGTCTAAGGTGGATAACAAGCCAAGTGTTTCCCACTGGGCGACCCGAGGCAGCAGCATCCACCATGCTTTCTGATCATAACGAGCGAAGACACTCACAAAAGAGGATTTCCAGACCTGCTTCGGAAAGTGCCAAAGTGATGAGATGTGTTTGATGCAACACGGAGTATTTTGATGCCTAATGACAAAATATCTTTGATCCTTAATTTTTATATTTAAACATTCACTGTATGTTTCAATCACCCCTTGCGTGTATTTATGAATGTGTGTATATTTATTCATTCTCATAGTGCATGACCAATTCTACATCTATTAAATCCCTACCTAGAAGAACGAGGCATTTTCTTTTTAGTTTTCAATTGTTAATTATTACTGTGGAAGAAAATGTAATTGGGAACTTTCCTGACATAATAAGGGCTTTTTCGGTGGAAGGGAGACATGTTAGAAATATCCTTAAAATAAAGCATCATTGGCACAGAAATAATAGTTTTAAATCTGCTTGTGAAGTAGATTACAAGAAGGAAGAATATTAAATACATTAAAGGAAGGCTAAAAATATTTTACCTTCACTAATAGTCTAAATATTCACAGGGCATTTATCACTATGAAATGCATGACTGTAAGTCTCTAATTAAATTGCTATTTCCAGGCCTTGAGCTACAATGAAAATTCTATAAAGGAGGCTATAAACCAGTTATCAACCTATTTTAATCACAGTTTAAATTAACACAAGAAAATAGAATTCAAGGAGAGGGCATAATTTTGATTCATACTAGACAGGCTTAAATTTCCAAACTAGATGGCAAATGCTGTACAGACACGAGCTGCTTTGCGCATTTCTTTGTATGCACTTAGGGCACAGAGCAGGGCTCTGCCAAGGCAATATTCCATAAATCTTTCAGACTGTTATGAGTCTCTTAAAAAATAATAAAAGTGCCATTTAACTGGAGTTCCAGGTTAGCGCACCCTAGGAGGATCCCTGGCCAGTAATAGTAAACTCATCAGATAATGATGCCAACAACTAGACACAATCACGACCCCTGTGTAAAGGAGTCGGGGGGTTGTATTTGTACAGAGGAAGTCTGCCATGTGTCCACAGTCAAACTCGGGGTCACAGTAATTCAGCATCAGTTCAAGCATCAGGAAGGAAAAGCAAATGATGAGAAATTTTAATTTGGGGTGAGATGGGTGGAATGCTACAGTCCAATAAGAGTGATATAGGATCTCCAAAGGATATAGGAAATAGTATAATGCTCAACGTGTCAGATGTCAGATTAGCAGAGTTTGTGTTCCCTAAAGAATGAATTCTAAGGACCAACAGAGATTAAGAGTAGGAAAATTTATTGGGGAATAGGAATAAGAAGAGGCAATAAGAATAGCTCCTGAGAGACAGGATGGTTTTCAAATGGGTTGCCGGTGAGCCCACTTTTCTGAGGAAATTATGTAGAGCAAGGTCATGAGGGATGGGTACAGCATGGGTCAAATTATAAGCAGCGAATACAGTTTTATGACCACTTAGCTAATTGTGATCCGGAAGGAGATATGGATGACATCAGTAACCTTGGTTGGTAATCTGTTGCCTTAGTCTTGTCTTTAGTTTTAGTGGTCTTAGTCTCAGTCGGTGAGAGAAGACGGCTCGTCTTTGATGAGATGATGTTTATATGGAAAATTTCGAAAAGATGATAACAATAATGTCCAGCTTCCCCAGGGAAGTAGTAAATTGGGTCATTGTGACTTTAATCTTTGTTAGATGCATCTCCAGCCAGTTTTTTAAGTGCTCTCATCCACTACACAGACTCACTCAAGGGCCTAGCCCTGTTCAGCCACCTGTAATATTTCTACCTAACTTAGCTGTCTATATTAAGAACACTTTACAGTAGCATAACAATAATCTTTTTTTTATCCCCAGCTTTACTTTCCAAAATTTCAGTTATCTATATTAAACCTCAGCCCAGAATTATTAAATGGAAATTCTAGAAATAAATCCTGAATGAATTTTGAACTGTACACTGTCCTGAATGGCACAATGAAATATCACACTGTTTCTCCTAGGAGATGACTCATCTTGCAGTCCAGCATCTTCATGCTGTAGAGCTCCCCACCTGTTAGTCAGATGACTGTCTATCTCGATTATCAGATAGACTGTGGCGTTATCATAGTACTGGTTCAAGTGATACTTATTTTACTTAGTAATCGCCCCAAAGTACAAGAGTAGTAATGGGGGTAATTCAGATACACCAACGACATTTTGTGAATTACTATAAGTGAAAAGGTGAAAGTACATTAAGATGTTTTAAGACACCACAGTCACACATAACTTTTATTATAGTATAATTTCTCTCTTTTATTATTATGGTTAATTTCTTCCTGTAGCAAATTTATGAATTCAACTTTATCATAATTATGTACATATAGAAAAAAACCAGTATGTGTGTTTTATGGGTTTGGTAGTAGATGCTCTTTCAGGCATCTACTGAGTGTGTCTTGTGCCCTCTCCCTGATGTGTCAGAGGCACTGCTGAACTCCCAGAGGGGTCCTGCCCACCTGCCTATCCATGTGGGTTTCCAGAACCACACACAATGATGCTGGGGGTGGCACTGACTTGGGCTTCTCTTGAGAAAAGATGAGCACTTTTAAATAGAGACATTGATATATTTATTAAACAATTATTTTTAAGAATCTAGTATGTGCCACTTACTGATTTAATTATTGAGGCTCAAATATTGAGCAAAATGAAGTTCCCAATCATCAGGAGATTAAAAGGCCCTGAAGAAGAAAGGATTACTTACTTTGAAGAGTGTTCTGTAAGATGAAGCAGTAATTATCTTTCTTGTAAATATGTACTTAGTGCTAGATATGACATTCAACACAACTTTAGCCTGGTTGTGCTTTATCCTTCCAGCTTCCCTTCATGCAAAGCTTCTGGGGAAACCTAATCTCTTAAGGTTTAACCTTTTCCTCCCTTTCATACTCTGATCTAATGATTTTTTCATCAATCTCATTCCTACTTTTGTTCTCTGCCTTTGGAGAACAGAATTTTTATCTTTGATTATAGAGGTCTCATCTACCCAGAATGCACCACTACATGCATTTTTTTTACTTTTTTTTTTTTACTTTGGAATATTTCCTGTATGCTCAAAGTTGAAAGAAACATTAGAAAATAGCAATTCAATAACTTTCCAGGAATTTTCCCTGAGCTTCAACAACCCCCCAGTTACTTTCCCAATCTCAAATCTTCTATGACCAATTCCTCTTCATAATCTGAGTATTGTTCTCATTGTTCAAATCCTAATTGTTGCTGATAAGTAAAACAGTGCTTCCGGTCATGGGATCTGTGTCTAGCACAGAATTAATCTTAAAAATATTTGCTAAATGAACTACTTTGCATAAAACATTCTTTGCTTTTATAGGGGAAGGGAAACTTGAATTCTCTAGGGAAGGATAAAAGACATTGAGAATAAGAGCTCAGTATTGGAAGGTAGAAATGGAACAGAAGGAAACACTGTCTGTTTTCTTGTCTTGTTTTCGCTCACAGCCCTGGAAAAGGAATTATTCAAGAAAGAGGGAGAAAGCAGAGCCTGCAACAGAATTACAGGTGAAGTTCATCTTTCCCAACTCTTTGGAAACATTTATGTACAATGAATATTATTCTAAAATATGTAGTTACATTGCAGTGTGATAAGGTTGCTATTTTTCTGAAAATATATTCACTCAAGCACAGTGGGCTTGGTGTGCAGGTATTGACACATACTACAGGTAAATGGGATCAAATATTCCCATTCTGGAAGCAGAGATAAAAGAACTGAATTCTGAATCCACGTTCAGTCTAAATTTATTAAAGATTGCCATTGGAGAGAAAGAAGAACTGCAATTTGGATAACACAGAATAGGTAAAAGGACACCTTAACTGATAAAAAACCAGTGTGATCTAGAGATGACAAACCAGGAGACCTATTCCTACCCTGGTTTCTTATCAATATGTTCAGTGGTCACAGTAAAGTTTAATTGGGAGTTTTAGGTTTACTTGTAAAAGAAAATCATAGAAAAATTCTGGGTGGATGGAATAAAAATCAATCAGATAGTGCTGAAGTGATAGTTAGGAGAAGGCTGATCTTGAGAATCAGGAAATTAACCCAGGATCCCCGGGCTGGTCACTTGCCTTGGTGAGTTTCCTGACTGTGCAGTGGAAACACACGATCAAGTCAGAATTTTCTTCCTTATTTTAGAGCAGCAGAAATTGGCTTCAGAAGAAATTGTACATGGATTTGCCTCTGCAATACTGAGAGAAGAGTGGAGATACTCAGGCTGAAATAAAGCAAAACAGGTGCTCAGAGCCTCCACTGCTTGGCATCCTGCCCTCAGCCAGGCCCCTGAAGTTTTTTTGGAACAAGAGTTTGAGAATCCCTCAAGATCCATCAAATCTAGAATTGTCTGACTAATCGTATGGTTAAATAAATCTAAAATGAAAATGATTTATAAAACCAAGAAATAAATACATATACTCGGTATATGAAACATAACCAACATTTCTAAGTGGTATTTTTTGCCTTTCAAGAAAGAATCTATCCAAAAAGATGTTACAGTGAAACTCCCAGGCAGAATCAGTGCACACCTATTAGTTTTCCTCACTTGTCCCATCTCAAGATAACATTTTCTTTGAAGTAATATTTATATCTTTTCCTCATTTGCTAATTAGCCATGTTCAGATGGTAATTACTTTATAGTTACATTAATGGAAAAATACAAAATGCTCTCCAAAGTTGGTAGTGATAAAGCTCTACTTGTGGAGTGGTAGTGGTAAGATTAAGGAAAAATTGGAATGTTTATCCCATTGATATCCTACTTGAGTGGTGTTAGTGATGGTGAGCACAGAGAAGAAAAGCAAACACTGGTACTAGTAAACACAATCCTTTTCCTAGTTATTATTTTATTTATTTTATTATTTTTGCAGTACCGGGGATCGAACTTGGGCCCTCGTGCGTCCAAAGTTGGCACCGTACTACTTGAGCTAAATCCCCAGCCCTTCGTTCATTCTTGTAGGTAAGGGCCTGAAGATTGCCCCTAACTGTCTAAGTTCATATATTGAAATTTAACCTTTAGGACCTCAGAATACACATAATTTTGGAGATAAAAGCCTTTAAGGAAGTGATTAGTTTTATTTGTTTATTTAAACATAAAGCCAATAGGGTGGGTAAGTCCTAATCCAATCTGACTGGTTTCCTTGTAAGAAGGGGTAATTTAGACAAAAGGGACACACCAGAGATGTATGTGAAGAAGACCATGTGAGGACACGGTGACAAGGGAGCCACTAGCAAACCATGGAGGGAGGCCAGATAAGAGGTCAGATCTAGGCGACTCCTTGATCTTGGACTTCTGGTTTCCAGAGCAGTGAGAAGATTGATTTCTTTTGCTTAAGTTACAGTCTTGCTGTATTTGGTTAATGTAACCATAGTAAGCTAAGATGCCAACCTTATATACAGCCATGCATACATATGTACAAACATTACAGGAAAGGATGTGTCTATCTGCCTCCCCATTCTTTAGTGATGATTACCTTCTTTAATTAAAGGGTTCCCGACATATCATTGCCAAACACTCAAAGTGCCACCTTATCAAATTGCACTGGAATTTATTGCATTGCTATTACATATATGTAAATGTATTCCTCTCATAGTAAAATATGGAAGTTGAGTCAAAATAATTCCATTTGTTTTTAAATTATATTAAACCATACAGCCACCTTATATCTATCAAGTCGGTGAAAGGTTGAAATATTATTTTATATCATATAGTGTTATATACAGATGATTAGATTGGCTGGTAATGTAAAAGAAAAACTTTGGGGAACTAAAATGAATTCTATTATTACTCATTGTTTCCTTTCAGGTCAGTGCCATTGCTGGATTATTCTTGTGTTCAAGATCATTGCTGAAATAAAACTGCGATTTTTTTTTTTTGGCCAAAGGTTTTGGAAGCTACTTTGTTATATGTGGTGATAGTATAAATAAATGATTCCTCTGTTATTAATGATATTAACATTTCATGTAACCCATTCATTAAGTCCTCAAGTGCACGCTCAAAGCGAATATAATTCAGCACATAGTCACTTAGTATGAAACACGCCTCCTATAGTACCATATCCATTTTAAAATTGATAGCACCATCAGGTCTACAAGGTCTTGAGAAAGATTTCATTTCCTTACTAGTCTAAAGTAATTGTGCTATGTTCCCTGACCTTCAAAAGCTTTTTGTCATTTTTCTGTCATGTAGCGTAGTGGTTCTTTCCTCCATCTAGCTCATTTAAATACGTGCTGTATGGGTAAATCCAATAAACTAAGTAGCCATTTAGTTAAGAACCTCATGGGGTCAGAGCTCCAGGGAACACTTCCAGGCACTGATGTTCCCTCTTCCTCTCTTACTTCCTAGACCATTGATCATCCCCTATCAGCTCTCTGAAATAGATCCTCTTACTACGTAGCCTTATCCCCTGTGTTGATAGGAACCTTGGACCTCCACTGGGGATGCACAGTGGGAGGGAAGCTCTGAAATGACTGCATCAGAAGCGTTAGTTTTTCCCACCTATGTTGATGTGACTGGGCCAGCAACACTGCACTAAGAAAGAATTACCAGCCACTTAGGGACTCCAGTTTTAATTTTTTTTTTTTGGAGACAGGGTCTCACTTTGTAGCTCGGGCTGGCCCTGAGTTCACTATGTAGCCCAGGCAAGCCTGGAACTCAGTTATCCTCCTGCCTCTGCCTCCCGAGTGCTGAGATTACAGGCGTGAGCCACCACGCCAGGCACTGTGGTATGTGGTGTTGATGGCTGGTGGGCATGAGTCACCACGCCCAGCATTGTATGTGGTCACCGGGATCGAACTCAGGACCTTGCGCTTGTGAGGTAGGCACTGGAACTACTGAACTAAATCTCTGGCCCCCAGTTTTAATTTTTCATAAGAGTAGAGCTGTGTGTGTGTGTGTGTGTGTGTGTGCGTGCACACACATGCATGTGTGGTAGACACATCTACCAAGCTGACCTTAACAATTTGCACATTAAAGATCTATGTTTTTGAACAATTAGTATTTGTAATACTGTTTCACTGGAGAGAAATATCATATGAGGGCAAATTGTACTGGGCTTTCAAAAAGAGAAGGCAAGCAAAAATATAATTTGAAGATGTATAGCGATAGGTGAAGCCACTTTCTTCACTCTTAGCAGAAAACAGCCTGAGAGAAGAAAATGAAATTCAAATCAGTCCAGACAAGTGGCAGATGCCCTGGGGAAGGAAGGTGCTTATGCTAAACCACCTATCAGAAATTAATGCCTGTGGTACCTCAGCTGTAATTTATTCTTGCATTTTGAAATTTAATAGACATATTCTCCAATAGTGATGAATTCTCACTTGTGTGTGTTTTAAAAGGTTTGGTCATGTCCACTTGTAGGCTCAACATAGATAAGTTCAGCACAAATAATTAATAATACATGCATTCATCTACTCAGTGTCAGCACTAAACAGGTGGTTATGAATAGTACACTTTATAGCACATGGGAAGACTTTTAATGTTAAGTGCAAAATATGTAGACAAACAAATTTGTAAATTATAGCTATCAACATCATAGAAATAAATGCAATAAACTGTAAATACCGATTATTTTAGGTATGATTAAAAATACTGGAAATCTTGTTGTCAAGTGGCATGCACCAGAGAGGCAGGGATCTTGGTGGGAGAAGTAGCACATCCAACCTTAGTAACAGTTCATATGTCCTAAGTTTCAACTTGCTTGGGGCATTTGGTTTGTTGTGAACCATGGCTGAGAGATGGTGTGTTTTAAAGAGTGCTGTAAATCATGGCTCACGACAGTGTATTCCACTGGCATTGTATGATGGCACCACTTCAGATTTCAACTTTTTAAGAAATGTTATTACAAGAGATGAAACTTGGGTCTCTCTAGAAAAAGCCTTCAGAAATAAGTAGTTTCAACCTTCATGACATTAACACTTGGTTTCTCACAGTACATTTGCACAGCAATTATTGTCAAACAAAAAATTACTGTATGTTCTCACCCACCTTATTTGCAGGATCTGGACCATACCACTTCTGGCTTTTCTGGAAAATTGAAATGATTGTGAAGGATAAAAATTTTGAGTCAATCTAGGCAGCCATGATGGTGCAACTATAGACACTCATGAAAGACAACTTCCAGAGCTGTTTCAGAAAGTGGCAAGAAGGATGGGCTAAGTGTGTTTGAAGCACAGGAGAATGTTTTGAGGGGGATTTATGGCTATGTGCTTTTACTGTAATAAATAATTTAAAGCTTAGTCAATCATTATAGTTTCTTATCATATCTCATATCCTTATAAGTCATTTTTCCTCTTTGTAAAACATTTTGATGTGGACTCACAACTTATATTGTTTTTAGTGATCTAGCTTCATTCTCTAATGTGATTTTGTTATTGATGAGCAATTTTTAAAACTAGTTTCTCAAGTTTTCTAATGAGACAAATTAGAAAGAAAAAAAGAGACTGTTAGATGTGTACTTTAAAAAAATTATGGTCAAATTGCCAGGAAATCTCTGCCTTGTTGATTACTAGATAATTGAAAAGACAATAAAATCTGCTTCAGTCTGAGCTATAGCAGATGGCTTTATTGCAAAGAAGGAATCTGTTTTAAATTAACTTCTAATAACAATTTTCCTTCATCTTCAAAGGGAATGTAATACCTTCATTCTTTGAAGTGAGTCACACATTCTGTTCAGGGGTGTTTATTGTTGTTTTTCCTTTCCACTGTAGACAGGCAATCAAATTTTCATCAATGTTTGTTAGAAAAAAATTCCAAAGAATATTTTTCTTGCATCTTTACTCAATCATTGATACAAGAAGCCAAACCTGATCCTGGATAATGAGAAAGCTTTTCTTCTTTTGTAGTCAATTTTAGAAATAATGTCAATATTGAAGTTACAATTAATATACTATAGATGTCTATACTATCTCCTAAAATAGATACCTTGGACTAATTTTTGGTCATATTCAAGTCATCAGGTGGTTGATGAAGAGAGATGACACAAGTAACCAGTATTCCCACTACCAAAAAAATGGAAGTAGAAAGTAAAGTCAAAGATCTGTTTTTCTGGGGATCCCAAATTTAGTGCTTTGACTCTCAGCACTGTCACTTTGACTGTAAAACCTACTCTGCCAGATAAAAGTTAACTATGTGTTTTTGCACTGTAAGAGAATAGAAAACAGGTAATCAATCTTACAGCTCATTCTATGATCATGCATTTCCAGCTAAGTCAATGTTTTCCTCAATCTGATCAGCTCATCCATGTACCTATCTCAACTAGGTATGACCCAAAGCTACTTGGTGAAATACTTGTGTGGTATGAAATTTCAATCCACAAAACAGATGGCATTTCTCTTCCTTAGGAAAAACTGTAGGAAGAAAACACATGACACACATCTAGAACTGAAACTACCTATTTTTTTTTTTTTTGAGACAGGGTCTCCCTTTGTAGTTCAGGCTGGCCCTGAGCTCACTATATAGCCCAGGCAAACCGCGAACTCAGCAATTCTCCTGTCTCTGCCTCCCGAGTGCTGGGATTACAAGCGTGAGCCACCACATCCAGCAAAACTACCTATTTTTTTGTTTGTTTATGCTATTATGGAAATGGGGACTTGTAACAAGTTAGAAAAATTCAAATCCCATTACCCACTTTCTTTGGCTTCTATATTCACTGTAATAAGAATTTTACCTCTTGGTTCTTTTTTCTTTCATGGCATATGGAAAAATCCTGATGCTGAAATACTATAAGATCTTTTGCTGAAAGCTCTGGAAAAATAACATGTTTTCCTAATTTATTTCCAATCACAAATCTCATGTAAATTCTCTAATATTTCCCTCTATTAGTATATTCTAGTGATCTTTATCCAAAGAAATAAATAGTGTTAGTGCCAGGTGCTCTGTGCTCATGAGCAGAGATGAATTCATTTACATTTGTAAATATCCACTTGTGAAATATCATTGCTCTTTTTTTAAGCATGCATGTTTGCAGAGCTATCAACCATTCCAGAGCAATCTGTCTTGCTTGTCTGTACTCAACTGTTAAAATGCATCTTGATCTCCGCCTTATTCCCCAAACCCACGACTCCACCACAAAAACAGATCTTTATTACTAATTGAGCTGGTATTTTCCTGTCCCAAAGCACATGATGTCAAGACAACAGTTCTCAAGAAAGAAAGATAGTAACTGAATAGTGTAGTTATATTTAAAATCGCATTTTCTACTCTTTTTTCCAATGCAATGAAAAGAGTGGAAAATGGGTTGAGGATTCCTGAAAGGCCAGCATTATTCTAATAGAAATCATGATACTTTTACTTTCTTTGTTCTAACTAAGGGAGACACTGAAATATTTTACACTTCTATTTTCATATTTTCCAAATGTTTTTCAAGAGTTACTGCTACTACCTTGGATTTAGAATACTTTTTCTCAGAGCTCATTGTTTATAAGATCAAACAAATAACACTGAGATAATCTAGACTTTTGTTTTTAATAAGAGCAAAAAATTTATTTGGGTTCATGGTTTTAGAAGTTGAAATCTATGATTAGTTGGCTCAACTGCTTTGGACCTGTGATGAGGGAATGCAATATGGAGGGCACACGTGGTGGGATATTACGGCTTCCTCCTTCCTTCAGCCCAAGATGCTGCCTCCTTCCTGCCATAGCCTGTACCTTGCTCTCCTGCCTTGCAGCCATCTGATTAACAAACTGGAAGTCAAAGTAAACCTCTTCTTTGAGTTGTGGGAGTAGGGTATTTTGTCCCAGTAACGAGAAAGTAACTAAGAGATGTAAGAGCATCGCTCACCTCATGGCCAAGAAGAAAAAATATTTAAAATTTCTTATGCTCTAAATTTTGTGTACTATGGATAATTGCTCAGTAGCTTACGATCACTTTTTCTTGCCCCATTAAAATGTTAGAAAACAAACAAATCTAACTGAATAGTTTTTCCCTAAGCTGTTTATACTAAGTTAATAATCTATTAATAATGTGTAATGGGAGTTAACACTGAAATAGAAAAACATACATTATTGTGACAAATTACCCTCAGGGTCTGAAAAGACTTAACTAATTATTTATGTACAGCAAAGAGCAATCTGGTAAACAAGCACAACAAGGCTCACTAAACCAGACTGAAATTTGGTTTCAATTCATGTCACACATTGCAAGAACGACCAGCAAAATTACACTGTGACTTACCAGAAAACTCCACCATGTTTTGATTTAAGTGAGGTTTAGAGAAGGCACTTAAACAATCAGCAGGACAAAAGAATTAATAATACAAAATGTAACATTACAATGTCACAGGTCGGTCGCCTACTTTCATTTAGTTTAGCATTATTTACTTTAACATCACAGTCAGGCTGTCTGAGATATTTCTTTTTTTTTTTTTTTTTTTTTTTTTTTTTTTTTTTTTTTTTTTTTTTTTTTTTTTTTTTTTTTTTTTTTTTTTTTTTTTTTTTTTTTTTTTTTTTTTTTGCTTTTTGGAGACAGGGTCTCGCTTTGTAGTTCAGGCTGGCCCTGAGCTCACTATGGTGCCCAGGCAAGCTGCCGAGAACCCAGCAATCCTCCTGAGATATTTCAATTCTTAGAAAATAGGTATTGGTTTAGGTACTTTAATCCCATCTCAACCTTTCATTTGGCTTGTGAGAAGGCTGAGATCCTGATATTCTGGCTGCAAGATCATAGAGGTGATCACTTTGACCAGTATCTCATAGGCCAAGCTTCTAGAATCTGAACTTCTGGGGAACACACTGAGCAGATCTCTGGATGGCAGAGAAGGTGTGTGCAGGTGAGGACTGCATGGTTCTATTTTTTTGCATGGGTGGCATCAACATAGGTGCTTGTTACAAGTACTCTTAAAACTTGGCAGATAGATACGCTCTTCTTTATGCATGTTTATAACCATATGGCTAACTATATCCTTTCCTACCTGCCAAAAGTTAACAGTAAGTCCATCAACTATGATGGGGCCTCCTAGAATCAGCATAGCAGTCCTAGCTTTCTTTACCAGATACTAAAGTAAAAAGGGCAGAAGTGGAAAGTTGTGAGTTACTTTTTCCAGGTTTCAAGTTAATTATTCATACAATGATGTTGTTATCTTACTTGAAGTGGAGGTAAATTTCGGTAACATTCTGACTTAGATCTCGGTATCAAGGTGTACCGGATCTTCTCATTGATATGAGCACCTGTAGATGCAAATGAGCTCTAGAAAGTATGATGGTCTTTGTAGAATGGGAAATTTCCAAGGGAAACTTGGTGTAGGGATGTAATGAGGAGATGGAATAAATATGATTCTGAAAGAAAATAAAAGAGCATGTATATAGGGGGTGGGGAGGTGTGGGTGGGTAGGGATATGGGTAAAAATGAGAATTGACTTGTGTCATATATTGGTACAAATTCCCCAATGTTATGTGTAATTGTGAGATGTATGTAAATTGTACCAATAAAGAATTCAATTAAAAAAAGATGTATTTCCCAAGCTACCTAAGAGGGACTTGAAAATTATTCAGTTGCATTATCTAAACTTCCATTCTGTGCTCTGCAAATGGCTGACAATATATTCTTGTATTAATCTCTGTGAGAGTCTATATATTATTTTTTATTTATTAATGATCCCATAGCACATGTCACCCTTTTTGCTGGGAAAGAGTATTAGTGTCATCATCCTGTTACCTAATGTATATTACTGCTAAAACCTGATTTATACCATTTTTAAGAAGTAAAAGACATGACTTGGTTTTGTATTTGAGCCAGCCTGAATGGAATCCTCCTTGTTCTTATCAAAGAAGTAGTTAAAGAAATAATCCTCTTAAACATTTTAACAAACCAATGGTAAAAAATAACTGAATATTTCCAAGTTCCTCTCAGCCCAGAGGCTCCAGAATATGAATTAGTTGCACTGATATAAATGTTGAATCTTTAATATTTCACACCAAAAGAAATGCCTCCAGGTAGTTTTTAGCATACTGCTGTAATCTTGGGTAATGAATTAATCATACTCGTCCTTAGCATAGAATGTTAAGGGGAATTCATATTGAAGAGTACGGATCAGATAAGCAAGCACTTTTGCTCCTCAAAACTGTTTCAACCAGTATATTAGGGTTCATAGAACTCACTAATCTCTGCAGAATAGGATCTAAAATTAATATAGGCCCCAAAGCCTCAGTCTCAGAACAGTTCAGATAAAAACCCAAATCTGACTGCTAGAAGTGCTTCCAAGGAGAAGGGTACTCTGGGACTCAGTAATATTAATTCAGTAAATAGGAATTTATCATACTTACCTTTGTCCTGAGGCCTTTCTGATTAGCAACTCATTTACAGCTACAGATGGGAACAATTACTTTGCAGAAGGCTGGCTCCCTTAAACTAAGAGGAGGTGTTCGTATGTACATTAATATTTGCTAGACTATTTCTGCCTACCTGGGTGACAAGTAACATTGAGGCTGATTAGAAATGCAAATATTCATTGTGGTCATATTAAATCAAGACCAACTGAATAGACAGAATGATTCTCTGTTCTGTCTGTCACATACCAGGGGAGGGTTGGGTTCACATATAATTTTGCTTATACAGTTATTAGATCATTGTATACAAAAGCTGTTTTACTCTTTTGTTATCTGCACCTCTAAGTGAACTTCTGCCCTCCCTGATAGTTTACAGATGTAGTCATTTCTTATAAGCAATATTTAGGAACCTAGGAGATTTACTCAGCTTTCCAATGTCTCAGACACAATAGTGAACACACACAATTTTAAAGAGAAAGGTTAAACTTGGTTTATGGTTTCAGGGCTTTCAGTCCATGGTTGGCTGTCTCCAAGGCAAAAACATCATAATGGAAAGGTGTGGTGGAGCAAAGCTGATTAGTTCATGGTGAGTGAAGGCAGAACAAGGGAATAGTACCAGAAAGGAAGAAGGGAGGTTCATATATACTTCCCATTGTCACTCCTTCCTGACCCACACAGATACATCTGGAAATGTGCTTTTATTCCCCTCACCAGCTCCCAAGCCAATTAAGTTGACACCACTAAGCTTTACTGCCCCACTAGGGTAAGTAGCACACCTACGTGATTAGGCCTGGGAAGAAGAAGTCCAAAACAGACAGGGTTTCTTTGTTATAATGGCTGGCTGCAGGGTAGGGCAGATGTAAGCATCCCATTTAATTGAAGAATTGGTAGAAAGGAACGTTCTGAGTGGGGAGAACACTGAAGAATGTGTGCTTTATGGTTTCGTACCAATAAATCAAGTCTTATTTGTAGATGATCATTGCTTTTATTCACTCATACGTTCTTTAAAAAATGTGGGCTGGGCCCCTCTGGTGTTTAAATATTTGACAATACAGATTAGGTAAAAGCATATGATATGGATCTGTCCTTTGATTTGTATGTGGAAAAAGGAGACAGGAAGGAGAGGAAAAAAGAAGAGGATGCCATTGTCAAAAAGTTGATCATGAACTTCACCTAGATTCATATTTTATTAATTCTTTAAGATCAACTCATTTAATCATCTTTAAATAAATGCCCTACCTGTGTTTAAGTACTGGCATTGTTTAGAAACCATCACTCTTTTTGTATGAAAATATTACAAACAAGAATGAAAAAATGTCTTATATAAATAGCAGGTCAGCTGAAATGAATCTTACTGGAAAAGTACAAAGTACTATGAACATTTATGTGAATAAAATATTGCTTTGATTTAGAAGATCAAAAAGCAAAGTTTTCACAAAGGAGCAGCCTTTCAGACTAGCTACAAACACAATGCAGAGTTTCAGGGGACAAGGGAACTGGAGTCCAATGTCTCCCAGGTGGGGAACCTCACATACTTGAAAAGTGACCTGAAGGTGGCAGGAGGGGTCCAGGATGGCTGGGAGATGAGACTAGAGTGAGGGCAGGGGCCGGAGACACAATGAGATGGCTGGGGAAGGACAGGCGCAGCTTGGGATTTGGTTCAGAGGTGTAGGATGTTTTAATAATTATAAATTCATTTAATTCACACTAAATTAGAAATCTGGGACAAAAACTCAGTGAAAAAGTCCAGAAGGTAGATTAAAACAGGGCTTCCAGGCTTGAGAATATTTTTTTACTCCTGACATATTGGGATAGCTGATACAGAAAGTAAGTGTGTGTGTGTGTGTGTGTGTGTGTGTGTGTGTGTGTGAGAGAGAGAGAGAGAGAGAGAGAGAGAGAGAGAGAGAGAGAGTGATATTCCAGAATTGAGGATTGAGAATAAAGGAGAAAATACAGAATTGAGGATTGAGAATAAAGGGGAAAATACAGGACATATTGAATGTCCACATTTAGGAACAGAAAGGAAGAAGTAAAAACAAACTACTAGAAAATTGCAGCATGTGTAGCTAAGAGAATATATTAAAGGTTGTGAGAACACTGACTATTTGTTTAAAAAATAAAACAACTTAAACTAAATTCACAGCATTTGTGCAAATGCATCACATATGGACTAACCATTTTAAGATTTTTAAAAAGTAAAAGAAGTTACAAATGAATATTTGCCTGATATTTGAATGAGAAAGAAATTTCCCAGAGTAAAGCAATGCCTGTTAAGGTTCTCCAGAGAAAAACAATCAATATTATATATATATATATATATATATATGTGTGTGTGTGTGTGTGTGTGTGTGTGTGTATGTGTGTGTGTGTGTGTGTATACATATACATATCCCAAAAGATAGTTAAAGCAAAATATATAACATACATAAACCAATAGGAGATAGCATATATGTGTGTATGAATGAAATGAGATGATTATGATAAGGTATTAGTTTGTGTGACAGAGTTTGCAGTCCCCAAGATCTGCACCCAAAGTGGTATTTAGGTGACCCAGGACTGCTGAGTGTAGTTTTCCTTTGAGCCTGAGACCCAGAAAGCCAAGGTATAAATCCCTTTCAGGTTAGCTGGTGCCAGAAACAGGAAGAGCAGGTGCTTCCCTCTGAGTCCAAAGAGAGTCAAACAGGAAGAACCTTCTCCTGTTCTGTTTGATTGGACAAGACCCATCCAGGAAAGGGCAATCTTCTTTCTTTATTTTAATGATTGAAATGTTAATCTCTTCTAAAACCACCCTTACAGAAACCTCTAGAATGTTTATGCAAATATTGAGGTAACCTCATCAAGTTGTATTAACAGCTTTTTCATCACTGGGACAAAATACCTGACACCCATAATTTGAAGAAGGAAAGGCTTATTTTGGCATGTATTTTCAGAGATTCCAATGCATGACTGGCTTACTCTTCTGCAGAAACACCTGGAAGAAGGGCATAGTACAGGAAAGCTGCTCACTTATGGTGGGTAAGAAGTAGAGTGTGTTGGAAATAGTGAGAGAGGAGGGAGCCAGAGGCCAGAAACAGGCTCCTAGGCCACTCCTCCCATGACTCCCTTGTTCTAATTTATTCCCACCTTCTACTAGTCCACTCAGCTGGGAACTCATCAATGGATCAAATAATGAATTAATTTAATAACAAGCCCTACTTTTTCCATTATTTATGTTTATCTGAGACATTATTTTTCAAGGCTGAGATACAAGGTTCTTTTTTCCCGGAGCAGGGGAATGGTGGTCAGATGGTCATTTGAGCCAGGATGGGTCAGAAAAGGGGGATGTTGCTCTTGTGCCAGCACTGAGGACAGCAGGGGGTGAGCAGAGCCAGCCTACAGCTCCCCGGAGCATGGAGAAGATCTGTTTCTGTCCAGGAGGCTGAAGAGCCTAGCTACTCCACACTAGAAAGGTGATTTGATGCAGGGAAAGTTAAAATAAAAAGGCAGGGAGGGATTTTGGGAGGAGGAGGGAAAACAAGAAATTCAGGGAGAAAGAAATAGCTAGAAGTATATGTCCTGACTTTGCCCCAACATTGAGGGATGAGGGAGGATGAATCTTTGAATTTCCAGCTCACCTATTGTGAAGACACAGCTCTCAGGCTGCGTCTTTTCCCTTCCAGCTGTGGCCGCATCAAGGCAAATTTGGTGGTAGTGCTGGGCAGACACACAGAGGCCTGGAAGGCTGGTTCTCCTGAGCGCATTTTGGTTCCCATGTGCTGTGGCTGGGACCTGCCCCTTTCAGGGTTGGGGCACAGATTTAGGAGTCAAGTTGAGTGAGTATGAGGGAAGCTCTCAGAAGGGACTGCAGGTGGAGGCTTTGTCCCAGGGGGATGAGGCAGGGAACATCAAGTCAACCAGTCAAAGAGTCCAGCTGGGAAGGGGGTGGGATGAGAGCAAAAGATAGAGATGTTAGATGGCGAGGCTATGAGTATGCCCTGTAATCACATGGGCCCGGGCTGCTGTTCAGGGCACCACCAAGCATTCACCAAGCTCCTTGCTCAGGATGCTGAACTCCATTTTGGAATGGAGTCAGGAAATGGACTTGGGAAGAGCAGGAACTGAGTCACTATCTCCAAAAAGAAAACCCACAAAGTATGACTTAAAAAGACAGATTGACTCAAAAAGACAACCAACAAATTTCTGAAAGAATCTTTACCAGCTGTCTTTCAGACAAAGCCCTACTATCTAGAATACATAAAGAGCTTTAAAAAAATCAGTCCCCCCAAATTTAAGGAACCAATTCAAAAATGGGCAGCTGAAATGAACTGATACTTTTCAGAGGAAGAAGTAAAAGCTGCCAAGAAGCATATGAAGAAATGCTCAATATCTCTGGTCATTTGAGAGATGCAGCTGAAAACAACCCTGAGATTTAATCTCAGTCCACAAATAATGGCTGCTATCATGGATTAGCCAGCACCAAATGCTGGAGAGGCTGCTGAGAAAAAGGAACCCTTCTCCACTGTTGGTGGAAATGTAGACAGGCCCAACCTCTATGGAAGTCAGTGTGGAAATTCCTCAGAAAACTAGGATCAGAAGCCCCATTTGACCCTGCTATTCCCCTGCTGGGGATATACGTGAAAGAATTACCAGATTCATATCACAGCAACACATGTGCACCCATATTTATAGCAGCTCAGTTCATGATAGCTAAACCTTGGAAAAAACCCAAATGCCCATCAAGTGGAGACTGGATAATGAAGATGTGGTTTAAAAAAAAAAAATAAAAAAAAATATATATATATATAATGGAGTATTACTCTGCCATAAAAATGATAATTTCTGGTCATTTATACTCAAATGAATATATCTTAAGGGCATACTCATAAGTGAAATAAATAGGCCACAGATGTGTAAATATCTCTGGTATGAGAAACTGAAGATATTAATGAGTTCTAGAATGTATGATGGACATTGTGAAATAGAAAATATTTAAAGGGAAATGTAGTGGAGGGGAGTAATGAGAGGTAAAGGAAAAATGTGATGGTAATGAAAAAAGGTAAACAAAGCTTGTATATTTAGGGGTGGGGGTTGTGGTGTTGGTAGGGGAATGGGAAAAAATGAGAATTAAATTGTTTCCTATACTGGTACAAATTCCCAATATTGATTGTGATCATGATGGGGTATATACAATGTACCAATAAGGATAAAAATTAATTAAAAAAGAATGAAAGTCTAATGAGCACTGAGACCATTCTCTTTAGATCCATTTTGAAAAGTCTAGCAAAGTTTCCTTTTAAATAACTTGCAAATTACTGTCTGTAATTGATAACAGGTTAGTCATCGTGCACAGTGAGGAGGGCAAAAATTTTCACAGAACAAATGGTAGAGCATAGGGACCACATGTCTCAGCAAATATGGTATGTGGGTGGCAGAAAGGGGTAAGTGATGCCTCTGGAGGTACGCAGCATTTCAGGTCAGCATAGGAAGAGATATCAGTGAGAGTAGAGAGAGTGGGCAGGAATAGAATGCAGAGAGTGGCTACCAGATGGTGCTTCCAAATGAGACGATGGTCTATTCAAGTGAAGCAAGGAAGTCAGAAAGAGGAACAGAGATGGGATTCCTTGCATTGGTATTAGCTCTTGGGAAAGCTAAGAATTAGAAGAGTAGCAATGAGCCGAAAAGGTGAAGAATGGGGAGGCAGTGACCATAAAAAGTGACAGTAGAATCTGTGAATCCTGGAGCTTAAACTTTCAAAATGTAACATTCTCTCTATGCATATAACTATTTAAAAATGTAAAATAAGTCATTACTGAATGATACAAAGGCACAAAATCCAAAGTCTCCAATACTGAAAGATCTTCACTGGTTTTAACAATGAAACTTAATCCATACAGTTACACTATGATGTGAACTGAGGGGGCTGGAGATGTCACTCAGTGGTGCCATGTCTGCCTGGAAGGATATCTGCTTGCCAGGTACAAGGTTCTGAGTTCAATCTCAGGTATTGTGCACGTGTGTGCATGCACATGTGTGTACACACACACACACAACTATGTGAATGTTACTGTTATATTTAGATATTATCATTGTTAGTTTGGCAATAAATATATGGAGAAAGCCCCTGGAAATATTCTTATGAGAAGTATATTCTATATTTACAAGGAAACTTTTTGGTTTTTAAAATTAAAATCTTTCTTTAAGCTGCATTGATAAATCCATCATAGTTACTTAAGTCTTAAGTGGTAGGCAATTTGGAAACTGCTCACAAATTCTGATTAGCTAAAATTGAACAAGGCCTGCACAAATCCTGTAAGTATGATCTGAGTCAGCAGAGAAGGGCCTAGTGCTCCCCAGGAAGTACTTTCATTTATTTATTACTCTTTCTTCTGTGGTGGCCTCAAAGACCCTGCACTTGGCCACAGCTATTTGAAACGCCCCACAGCTGCTCTGGGAGCCATGTGCTCTGGCTGCAGCAAGTTTCACGCATAGGGCCATCTCAGGTGGCTTCACCATACAGCCCTTGTGGGCAGCTCTGTCCCTCTGAAACCATCCTTATTCAGGTAGGTGGCCTCCCTCTGCTCATGACTAAACAGGAAGTCTGACATTGCATACATGTGAGGCCTTTTGTCCTCTAGAGCAGCCTGCCTTGCACTTCTGGTAAATCAGTCTGTGCACTGTACGGCTGGTGCTTCAGTATAGCTCCAAATAAAACCTCTTCCTGATGGCTTATTCATGATTTCCATTTGAAGTAGAGCTTGTGTAGATGGCATGCTCAGAGCTGGCAATCTCATAGGTTATTGGCACTGAAAGCAAAAGGCAGCAGCCAGGGCTAGTAACACTAAAGGGATTTAGCAGCAGAGACCAATGGAGAATCACCGGGAGCTGTCATATCCAGTGGCCAGAAGTGTCCTCAAGGGCTGCAAGTAGCTGTTGTTTCTAGCTGGTAAGATGGCTGCATGGTGCCAATAACACTAAGAGCTGATAGCCACTGATAATTCTTGGGGATGTTAATGTTAAAAGAGCTACACTTTGCCTATATGTGATTTCAATCTGAATTGGGCAAAAGAACCCTCCACCAGTTGACAACATATTTAGGTTCACTGATATCAAATGCATGACTGCAAGTGTAATCCCATGAAAAACCAGTAGCATTGAAGTGGGCTGAAAAAAACATTAAAAGTTGAGAGCTTTTCTTTAAAGTTTCCTCAGAGACTTAGTCATCATCTTACTTGAAAAGAAGCTAGAGTTAAAAATAATTCTGCCCCCAACTTACCCCTAATCCTTATGAGAGACCTGTGAAAGCTTGATTCATTGAAATTTCAGTGCATGTGGGTAGACCAGGAGCTGACATTGCTATACAGGTCACAAGGAGGTGAGAGCAGTTCTTAAATTTCAAAACTGGAACAACTCCTTATCAAGTGTAGTCTGCATTGGAGTGGTCCAAGGTCTTGGCTCCTTCACCATACTGGCTGTGGCTGGGCAGCTGGTTTGAGATTAACTGCAAATGGCTCCTGTCTGATTCCAGCTTGTCCTTTCAAAATTCCCCAGGGGAAGCTGAATCAATAATCTGAAACTTCATGTGTGGTTAGTGTAAGGAGATACCTGAATTTTGCCAGCTCATTCCTCTTTCCTGGTCCTGGAATCTTGCTATTCCTCTCCCCCTCCTACTTTCGCCCCCTTTTCTTTTTCCTTGGTGTATCCTATTTTATCATCATAACCTGTTAGTCTCTGCTTCCCATCCATGACCCAAACTCCATGACTTTGACTTTGGCTCACACTTCTGAATTGGGTCCACCTGCTACTATTGATAAGAATGTAGACAGTTCCCTACATATTTTCAGCTACACATCATAATAGATGTTTTATATCTAAATAAATACTTCTTATTTTACATATATTATATACCAAATTATTATAAAGTTAAAAATCTTTGGTCAAGAAAATGGTCTGGCCTGCCAGGTAGGTGTGAATGGATGGGGACAAGGTGATATTTATCCTGCTGGTCCAGAGACCACACTTCGAGAATCACTGTTCTAGAGTCCTTCAGTGATGAAAGTTAATGGAGGAGATTAAAAAACAACCACAATGGAGTCTGGGTAAGTGCTGCGGAGGTTGTGCGGTGATTTCTGCTGCCTGCTAGAGGCCTGCCCACCATTGGATTCAGACCAGAAGCCCCTGGGACCCTCTATTCCCCCTGTGCGAGTCTAGGTAATGTTGCGGAGGTCACACAGTGACTTCTACTGCCTGCTAGCAGCCTGCCCGCCATTGGATCCAGACCAGAAACCCATGGGGCCTCCATTCCTGTGTGGGCAAGCCTGTGTGAGCTCTGCAAAGGTTCTACAGTGATGTCTAGCAGCCTTCCTGGCATTGCATCCAGACCGGAAGCCCAGGTGATCTCCTTTTTCCTACTGGTGAGTCTGGGTAAGTGCCATGGAGATTGCCCAGTGACGTCTGTTGCCAGCTTTCAGCTTGCTGTCATAGGTTTCAGACAAGGAGCCTACAGGACCTCTGTTCCTGTTTGGATGTTAGGTAAGCTCTACTTAGGACGTGCAGTGACTTACAGTGCTGGCCAGCACAAGAGAAATGAGAAAAAAAACTTTAGAACCCAGACACAAAGATCATCACCACAGGGGAATTCAGGGAAAAGGGAAGTGGCGCATATTGAAGCTCAATCACCAGGACTCTGAACTGGTAACAAAAACAAATCTACTAAAATGGAAATCAGAACTGATCTCTGAGATGAAAACAGGGATGCTGTCCACAGTGAAACAGTTCATCAAAGAAGAGATCAGGAACAGCATAGAATCTGAGATAGCTAAAGCAATGGAACAATTTAAACAGATGAATGAAGCTGAGGACCAAATTTCAGACCTAGAGGACAGGATCACAGCCAATGAACAGGAAAGTAATAACTTAAGGAAAATGGTAAAGGACCATGAGAAATCAATCCAACAGCTCCTAGAAAACTCAAAGAAGAATAATGTAAGACTGAAAGGAGTCACTGAAGAAGCAGGAGAGATTGCAAAAGACATTAAAAACTGTTCACAGATATAATGGCAGAAAACTTCACAGGAAAACAAAAAGAATTGGATATATAGATAAATGAGGTGTATGGAACTCTAAAAGGCTGTGATATAAAATATCTACACCTAGGCATATAATTGTCAAAGTTCCAGATATCCAACAAAAGAATGAAATACTGAAAGCTGCTAGAAGAAAAAAACCCACACACATATGAAGGGAAGCCCATCAGGATCACAGCAGACTTTTCAATGCAAACACTCAATGCAAAGACAGCCTGGAGTGAAGTGTTTCAAGTCTTGGAGGAAAACCATCTCCAACCTAGATTGATATATTCTGCAAAACTATCTTTTAAAATCAACAAAGAAATAAGATACTTCCATGACAAAGAACACCAAAAGAACTTCTCAATTACAAAACCTGCACTCCAAAACATTCTGAAGAATATCTTGGAAAAAAAATGAAGGTCACAAACTCAAGAGACCCAGCAGAGTGAACTCATTGAGCAAGACAAGAAACTGAATGGAAAGGAGAAAAACAAAGAATAAAACAGCCAAGAGCAGGAAAACACCATGGTAGGTATATATCTGGCCATATCAGTCATAACCATTAATGTCAATGGCCTTAATACACCAATTAAAAGACACAGACTGGCTGAATGGATTAAGAAAAAGAGCGTACAATATGTTGCATACAAGAAACACACCTAATACAGAAAGAAAGCCATAGACTAAAAGCAAAAGGATAGAATACAATTCTCCACATGACAGGAAACTGCAAAAAAGCAGGAGTGGCTATCCTATTTGCAGACAAAATAGATTTCAAACCAAAACTGGTTAAGAGAGACAAAGAAGGACACTATATCCTTATATAGGGAACAATCCAAGAGAAAGAAATGACATGCATAAATATTTATGCACCAAATTTCAATGCACCCAACTATATAAAACAAATATTAATGGATATGAAAACCCTGATAAGCATTAATACAATAGTAGTAGGGGACTTCAATACTCTGATTTCAGAACTAGACAGATCAACTGGACAAAAAAACCATAATGAAATACTTGAACTGAATGAAACCTTTGAACAAATAGACTTAATAGATGCCTACAGAGTATTTCACCTGACAAAGTCAGAATATATGTTCTTCCCAACTGCCCATGGGTAATTCTCTAAAACAGACCACACACTAGTTCATATAACATGTTTGAGTAAATGCAAAGGAAATTAAGTTATCCTCTGTATACTGTCAGACCATAGTGACTTGAAATTGGAGCTGAGCAGCAAAAGAAATCCCAGGACCCTCACAAACACATGGAAATTGAACAAAACTCTGCTGATCAGCCAATGGGTCACAGAAGACATTAAGGAGGAAATTAGATAGTTTCTACAATTAAATGATAACCCCAGTTCAACTTATAGGAATTTATGGGATACAGTGAAAGCAGTTCTACGAGGGAAATTCATAGCAGAGAATGAATACCAGGAAAACAGTGCAAGCTGAAATAAATGACCTAATGCTAAACCTCAAGCTACTAGAAAAAAGAGGATCAAAACAAACCCAAAGCTCATACTAGGGAGGAAATGATAAGGATCAGAGCAGAAATTAATTCAATGGAGACTAAGAGAATGATACAAAAAGATCAATGAAAAAAGAGTTGGTTCTTTGAAAAGATAAACAAAATTGACACACCCCTAGTCAACCTTATCAAACAAAAGAAGGAAAAGGCTCAAATCCATGCTATTAGGAATAAAAAGGGGGAAATCAACCCTGATTCAGTGGTAGTTCAGAGGATAATAGACACCTACTTTGGAAATTTGTACTCCAATAAGATGGAAAATGTTGAAGAAATAGATAGATTCCTAGACATATATGAATTTCTAAAGCTGAACGAAGCGGATATAAAAATGTTAAACACTCCAGTATCAATCTGTGAAATTGAAAATGTAATATAAAATCTACTAACAAAGAAAAGCCCTGGTCCTAATGGCTTCACTGTTGAATTCTACAAAACTTTCAAAGAAGAGTTAAAGCCACTACTTCTCAAACTCTTTAAAGAAATCTAAAGGGAAAAAGTATTCCCAAATTCATTCCTCGAAGCAACCATGACCTTGATTCCAAAAGGAGAAATAGACCTAACCAAAAAAGAAAATGATAGGCCAATTTCCCTAATGAGCATTGGTGTAAAAATCATCAACAATATACTGGCAAATAGAATACAGAGAATTATCAAGA
Source organism: Thryonomys swinderianus (assembly GCA_004025085.1). Lineage (NCBI taxonomy): Eukaryota > Metazoa > Chordata > Mammalia > Rodentia > Thryonomyidae > Thryonomys > Thryonomys swinderianus. The sequence continues at coordinate 72,574 of PVIC010000641.1, read as the reverse complement.
AGATCATACACCCTGACCAAGCTGGATTCATCCCAGGGATGGAAGGATGGTTCAACATATGTAAATTAATAAACATAATTCATTATATTAACAGACTCAAGGACAAAATCATATGGTCATCTCAAGATGCAGAAAAAGTGTTTGACAAAATCCAACACTCATTCATGATCAAAACCCTATGGAAAATCTGAATAGATGGGCTTTATTGCAACTTAATAAAAGCTATTTATGAGAAATCAACAGCCAGCATCATCCTAAAAGGTCAAAAACTGAAACCTTTCACACTAAGATCAGGAACAAGACAACTATGTTCACTATCACTGCTCTTGTTCAATACAGTGCTAGAAATATTAGCATAGGAATTAGACAAGAGGAAGAAATAAAAGGAATAAAGATAGGAAAGGAAGAAGTTAAACTGTCATTATTTGTTGATGACATGATACTCTATCTAGAAGATCCTAAAAACTCCAATATACAACTGTTGTACTTAATAACCAAATTTAGTAGCATAGCTGGATACAAGGTCAATGCTCAAAAATCAATAGTATTTTTATACACAAATAACAGACTTACTGAAAGAGAAATTGGGCAGTCAGTTCCTTTCACAATAGCACACCAAAAATTAAATATCCAAGAATTAATCTAACAAAGGAGGTGAAAGATTTCTGCTTTGAAACCTACAACACTCTGAAAAAAGAGATTGATGAGAATATCAGATATCTGTTGTTCATGAGTGGGAAGAACCAACATCATCAAAATGGTTATACTCACACAACTACTATATAGATTCACTGTAATACCACTTGAAATCCCTACAGCATATTTCACAGATCTTGAGAAAAATCACCCAAAACTTCATCTGGAACCACAAGAGACCTAGGATAGCAAAAGTAATTCTAGGAAACAAGGATGTGACAGGGGGTATCATTATCCCCAATTTGAAACTATACTTCAAAGCCACTGTGAGAAAAACAACATGGTACTGGCAAAGCAACAGACCTGAGGAGCAGTGGAACAGATTAGAAGATCCAGAAATATCTCCAGATACATTAAGCCACCTCATCTTTGACAAAGGAGCCAAAAGTCCTCAATGGAGGAAAGATAGCCTCTTTAACAAATGGTCCTGGAAAAACTGGACTTTAACCAGCCAAAGACTGAGACTAGATCTATCTCTCACCATGTACTAAACTAAAATCAAAGTGGATGAGAGATCTAAATATTAAAACAAACTCTAAACCTGCTGCAAAACAGGTTAGGTAGTACTCTTGGAGACATTAGCTTAGGGAAAGACTTTATGAACAAAAGCTCTATAGCATAAGAACTAGCAGAAGGAATCAACAAATAGGATCTAATCTTATTAAAAAGCTTCTGCACAGCAAAAGAAACCACTGGCAGAATGAAAAAGCAACAAACAACATGGGAAAAAATCTTTACCAGCTATTCCTCAGACAAAGGGCTTCTATCTAGAATATATAAAGAGCTTAAAAAAAATCATCCCCTCAAATTTAAAGACCCAGTTCAAAAATGGGCAGCTGAAATGAACATACACTTTTCAAAGGAAGATGTAAAAGCAGCTAAGAATTATATGGAGAAATGCTCAACGTCACTGATCATTTGAGAGATGCAGATGAAAACAACACTGAGATATCAACTCACTCCACAAAGAATAGCTACTATTTCAAAATTAGCCATCAATAAATGCTGGTGAAGTTGTGGAGAAAGAGGATCCCTTTTCCACTGTTGTTAGGAATGTAGACTGGTGCAACCTCTATGGAGATCAGTGTGGAGATTCCTCAGAAAACTCGGATTAGAGGTCCCATTTGACCCTGCTATTCCCCTGCTGGGGATATACACAAAAGATTTAAAAGAATCACATTATAGTGACATATGTGCACCTATGTTCATAGCAGCTCAGTTCATGATAGCTGAAACTTGGAAACAACCCAAATGCCCATCAAGTGGAGACTGGATAAAGAAGATGTTTTTTTAAAAAAAATAAAATGGAGCATTACTCTGCCATAAAAAAGATAATTTGTGGTCATTTATACTCAAACATATCTTAAGGACATACTCATAAGTGAAATAAATAGGTCACAGATGTGTAAATATCATATCTGTTCTCTGGTATGAGAAACTGAAGATTTAAATGACTTCTAGAATGCACGATAGATATTGTGAAATAGTAAATATACAAAGGGAAATGTGTAAGTAATGAGGGGAAAGAAAAATTTTGATGATAAAAAAAGGAAAGAAAGCTTGTGTATATAGGGACAAAGGGTCGTAGGCTGGGTAGGGGAAGGGGAAAAAAGAGAATTAAGTCATGTCATATTCTGGTACAAGTTCTCAATGTTGACCATAATCGTGATGTGTGTTATATAACATACCAATAAATATTCATATAGAAAAAAATCTTTGATCTTACATTTGGCCTATCAGAAGCTAATAATCCACTGTTGATGACAGTCACTTGCGAAACATAGATTAATGAGCCTCATGTCCAGATCTGTGCAATGAGCAGGGAGAATAGGAAAAAAAAATCCTAACCTAAACCATTTTTTTTTTGGCAGAGCTGAGGATTGAACCTAAGGCCTTACAATGTATCTATGACCCCCAAAATCATTCTTCACAAACATCTATGGTAATTCTCAGACAGGTCCCCTTTGATAAACAAGTATTTTCCCTCTTAAATAATATATAAATTATTATTCTCAATTAATCATGTACAATCCAAGAGAATGCAAATACAATAGAAAGAGGTTATACAATTTTCCTTTATGTTTTTGTAATGACTTCTTTTGGTTTCTAAATGAGCATAGGTAATAGTCAAAGCTCTTTGGGTTATCAGAGGAAAATCAGGGTTTTCCAACAAACGTTATTACAGAAAAAAAAAACAGTGAAAACACATTACCCTTATTCTTTCTGCCTTGGCAACTATGTTTGAGCAGGTATTAGCTAAAATAAGCAAGATGCTCTTTTTCAAAAAGCAGAATGTAGCTCTCTGATTATCCAGAGTTCACTCTTTCAGAGCTAGAGTGATGGCTGGGGGAGATTTTTATCTGTGCTGAAGAATATATTCTGACTACAAACAGCAAAATGAAATTCAAAGTTGTCTCCTAGCTACAGATCCTAGCTGGAATCTGAGAAATTTGGTAAATGACACTGATCCCCATGAGCTGACCCTGGCATATCACACGCAGAACATCAAAGAGACACATGCACACAGATGAACAGGGAAGAAACCCTGTGTCCTGAGGAGTTGAGTCCTATTTTTGAAAAACATTTTTGACAAAAGTCTGTAAGATTATGAGAAACTTGGGTCATGGAGAAATTGGAAAAACATATTCTAGCTCTTCTTAATTTCAAAGCACGGCTTACTTATGCTAAACCTATAGTTTATAAAGGTTTTGGGTTCCATTATCTTGCAAATAAAGTAAGAAACAGATTTTTTTTTTGTTCCTGGCTTCTAAAGCTCTGCTTGTTAAGTAGATTTCAGAGCATATGAGAAAGATAAAAGCCTTTTTCATGTGGGGTGCAGGGAAAATGGTGGGGAAGGACAGGAAAATGTCATCACTAATAACCTGCCCAAATGAGGTAAGCACAGAGGTGAGCCAAAAGACTCGATCATTATTTTTTAAGCAAAAATTTAATAGCTGAAAAAGGAAGACCAATGACTTGAATGGGTAGTGAGCATAGTTCTTAACTCTAAGCATTTAAGAAATGCTTCATAATGACGGTTGCCAGTGTGAACATAGGCCCATTGCTAGAATGAAAGTGAGTGAAATCCCTTAGAAGACCTTTGATCAGGCACAACCCCCTGACGGAAGTCAGCTTGCACCAAGAAAGAAGCACGCTGTCCTGTCGTGGGTAGGGAGGTCGCCTCCCACCACTCAATTAGACAAAAGGTGACGCCCTGGGGCTTATAATTCTTGAGGAGCCCCAATTAATTTATGCACCTGCTAGTGTGTGCCAAGCTGAGTTAGAATTTCTTTTAACATTTTTATATGACTTCTCTCAAAAGTATTCATATTTATTAATGTTGGCTTGGTAATGTTATTCTCCTGCAGAGAAAAGGAAATGTGTTCATCTTAGCATTTTTGCCTACTTCCTCTACTTTGCTCCTTGTTTTAATTAACAATTGCTCAGTGCCCTGAGGGCTGCCATTAATTAAAAGATTAAAAAAAATCCTTCAGGAATAAGTAGAACTGATATTTTCCTTTTTTCAACATGTATGTGGTTTTAAGCTTTATTTTGTAGTGGGGTTCTCTCTGTTAATGCTCCTTTCCCTGTGAGTAAATGTACTACTGAAATATTCTGTGGTTGATTTTATGCAAATGTAAGAGTTTTCAATATAGAAAATAAAATCTCTTGATGTTTTATTAATTCATGCTTTTCTTAGAGTTTGGCAGAGGAGCTCTCTCACCTTGGGAATGCTATTTTCATAGAAAAGAATACAAACATTAGTAACTCTTATAATTGGGAAAATGCAGTTTGGTCATTTCTTTTTCCCATTGTTTAAAAGAAGGGTAAAGATGTGTTTGGGAGTTTAAAAAATTCACTGATGAAGGCAGATAGAGGAGATAACTAGGAAGTCTATGTGCTTTCAGATCATTAGGCTGTGACTTACACTATCTAATTACTATTTTGACCACTGATAGAATTTTTTCTCTCTCTACTCTATGAAAAAACAGATTAAATAAGAGACTATAAAGGGACCAAAATGATTCCAAAGGTGGCTTAATGAAAAAGGAATAAAATGTTCTTCCTTTTTATGGAAGGTTGTAAACCTTATGAAGTGAGCCATTTTTGGATGATAAAATGCTGCTGGAAGGGAGGTCCAGAATCTTCTCTCCCACAGACTGGCATGTCTCTCCACACCAAGGTCACCAGGCAAGACACAAATATTTCATCACAGCTCAAAAATCTTTTGTTGCCATTTCTAAATGCCGTTTCTCATGCTGGAATATCAATACAAACCGTTCAAAAACCATGAAAGAATAGTGTGTACTCAAGTTGAATAACAAAAGCCAATATGCCCCTTTGGTGGCCTATGCTTAGGGAATGAGTAAGGACTTTATCCAGTCCTCTTTCTCCTCAAACCAAAGATGTCCAGCCTGTTTCAGGCTCTGGTGGTCTTAAACTCCACCTACTTTAGAACCAAGAGCAGACACACACTATTCAGTGCAGTCTTTCGTAGTTATGGCTCCGTGAACTCTGCTTAGTACATTCCTCTCCTCCAAATGTGGAACACTCCATGGCTTGCTACTGGCCCACTCGGATCTGCATTCCCAAGACTCTATTCTTCAAACTGGACTATGACTTCAAACTTCTAACTTGCTTATGACTTTGTGGCAAATAACCCTAAATACCAATCACCTAAGTACAAATACAGCCCTGAGTTCGTGTACTTGAACTACCTATTGGGCTTTTGATTTAAAATACCTTTAAAATCTTGAAAGCAATACGAACATATTACAAACAACACTTGAGAAGGGGAAAAAAATCACTAAAAATGTCATCATTTTGGAATACTTATGTTATTTCAGCATATTTTATATTTACCTTTTAGCATGATAGTCATTAATATCTTGAGTTGTAGTCTACTTTTTCATTTATTTGTAAGCCAAAGATAATGACATGTTGTGAAGTTACCCTATCCTAATATTATCTAAATAGCATTCACTAAGTATGGAGCTCAGTGTTAATCATTTTTAAAAAAATTTTCAGCTGGATGTTTTGGTAGTTTCTACTATTGCATTGTAAATATGCCATCTCAAGTATGTTCCTGTGTACTACTCTTTCTTCAGAGTTCGATCTCAAAGGGGAAACTGCTGGGTTGAAGTTGTGAATGCTGACTTGTATCTTAAGATGCATGCATCTTAGGTATCTCATATCTTTTTTTTCTTGCTCCATTTCTTTATTGGTGCATTGTATATACATATCATGATCACACTCAATATTGGGAATTTGTACCAGTATATGATATGATTTCTCATTTTTTCCCTTTTCCTCTACCCACCCTACAACCCCCACCCCTAAATACATAAGCTTTGTTTCCCTTTTTTTTTTATTACCATAACATTTTTTCTTTGCCCATCATTATCCACTCCTCCACCACATTTCCCTTTGAATATTTTCTATTTCACAATGTCCATCATACATTCTAGAACTCATTTACATCTTCAGTTTCTCGTATCAGGGAACAGATAAGATATTTACACATCTGTGACCTATTTATTTCACTTACGAGTATGTCCTGAAAGTATGTCCATTTCTCATATATCTTAAGATACACTGGCAATGTCAACTTTTATTTTATTTTTGAGACAGGGTCTCGCTTTGTAGTTCAGGCTGGCTCTGAGCTCACTATGAAGCCTAGGCAAGCTTTGAACTCAGCAATCCTCCTGTCTCTGCCTCCCGAGTACTGGGATTACAGGCGTGAGCCACCATGTGCAGCATTGTGGTATGTGGCATTGATTGCTGGTGGGCGTGAGTCTCCACACCCAGCATTGTATGTGGTTCCCAGGGGTTGAACTCAGGACCTTGTGCTTGCGAGGCAGGCGCCGGAACCACTGAGCTAACCCTTCAGCCCATGGCAATGTCAACTTTCTGTCTTCAAAAAGGATGATGGTTTTCTCCTTTACATTTTCAAATAATTTCAAACTCAGGAAAAATCACAAGACTAGTACTAAAAACTACTATCTTTTGTTCAGAGATCCTGTTGAGTTTCGCCACTTGTCTTAGCCATATCCTGTTCAGCAAGGGGCCAACTCCAGCATCTTGGGTGGCACTGATTGGTATGTCTCTTTGGTCTCCTTCATTTTAGAGCTGCTCCTGATGTCTACGTCACCTTCACCTTGAAGTTGACATAATCAAGGTCAATATTTTTGTCTCATCATCTCCTGAAATATATCAAATCTAAAATTGATCTCATCACCTTTTCTTCAAAATCAGCTCTCCCACGAAACTCCTACTTTCTTGTCATCTTTCTTTAGTTAACTTAAGCTTCAGCCTTTCCCTCTCCCACAGCCTACGGTGGTTACTAAATCATTAAGTATTAGTGTTCACTGTCACTCCATACCCTTACGTACATTTTTCAGAAGCAACTCAGACTTGACATGCCCTTTACCAAACACAGAACTTTGTCCTCAGCTTCAGCAGCTGTCTGCACAAAGAACTCCTGAGAGGCACCAACTGGGCCTTTGACCAACTATGCCAGGGCAGAAAGACAGGCAGTGGGAAGGAGCCAGCCGGTGTACTAGAACTGGCAGGAGGAATTTAGATGACTCTTAAATTTTTCCATTTTGTCTTTAGTTCTCTTTTTCTTGGATTCCATATAAAGTCTCTCAGTTTCTTTCTTCCTCTTCCACCTCCTCTAACTCCTCCATCTTTTGTACGATACTTGAGTACTGAAAGCAGGTCTCTGAGACAGTTAAATCTCTATTTTATAGCTGATGAGGCAGAAACAGAGAGCTTAAACAGTTATTAAGTGCTGGCTCTAACACTGGGATTGGTGGTAGTAAGTCCTCAGCAAATTTTTGGTTAAAACCATACAACCCATTTACTAAGAGCTAAACCTTTTAAAATGCCAATTTATTTTTATGTTTTCTTCCATTATAAGCTTTTTGTTACAATTTCTTTGTGATTCTCATTGTACGCTGCTCTTAAAAAAGAATATTTTGGCCGGGTGTGGTGGCTCACGCCTGTAATCCCAGCACTCAGGAGGCAGAGGCAGGAGGATTGCTGAGTTCGAGGCTTGCCTGGGCTACATAGTAAGCTCAGGGCCAGCCTGAACTACAAAGTGAGACCCTGTCTCAAAAAAAAAAAAAAAAAAAAAGAATATTTTGGCTTTTATTTTTTCCACTGGTCCAAAGATTTAATTTATTCTTGTGATAAGTACTTCTACTCTAACTTTTTATGAGTTTCAAAACCTACATTAATAGCAGTTGACATAACTTAGAAAAAAATCCCAAAGAATCCATTTAAAAAAACTAGAACTAATAAATGCATTCAGTAAGGTTTGCAGGTATAAGGTCAATATACAAAAACCAATTATACTTCTATATACTAGCAATAAATGATCAGGAAATGATATTAAAAAATAATTTCATCTGCAGTAGTATCAAAAGGATAAAATATAATGAATAAATTTAATAAAGGAAGTGTAAGACAAAAACCACCAAATGTTTTTTAAAGAAATTAAAGATCTAAATAAATGGGAAGGCATACTCATGGATTGAAAAATAACACATATTTTAAATTTCATTTATGCATTTATGTATCAGTATATATGACAGTTTTTAATATCTCAGATGCATGCAAAGCATTTATTCTTAAACTTCTGTCACAAGATTGAATACTCAGTGATTCATATAAGACATGGAATTTAATGGGGGTTGCAAAATGGTCTTACTGAAAAATATTGAAAATGATTGCATAGTTCTCTTTTCATTTATGATGGTTTTGCTTGTGAGGATGTTTCTAAGATGAAATATATTTCCCTGTATGATTCCAAAATTAGAATTGACCCCTAGAAAACTACACATGATTTCAAAGATACATTTAAGTAGCAGCTAAAGTGCTGGTGTGGGGGGGGTCAGGACAGGACCCAGAGCCTTTGCCCCCAGAAATTGTCACTAAACTGCAGAGTCACTACATTGCCAGGCAGCCACTGGATCCTCAGTCTCTCTGAGTCCCAGGCCAGGCACACGGACCATATCGAGGTCAAGCCCACCAGCTTTATCTGTGAGTCTCATATGTTGTCTGGTTAGGCACGGTGAGACAGAACTGTGGATGGTTTCTGTTTCATGTTGTGGGTTCCAGTTTACATTCTCATATTCCAGTTCACCTTTGTGTTCGCCTGGCGTGTTATCTCAAATGTATGCCCTGCTTATGTTCTGCAAATTCAGGGCCACCACTAGACACCGTGACAATATTTTCTATTACCATTATTACAAGCTCCTCACAGTGAGCAAATACTGTAACATATTCAATATTCTTTATCAGTAACAGTGGTTCTTATCTTATTGAGTTCCAACCAGTATGCCACAGGCTATGATTTATGTTTCTCCAAAATAAACATTTTTAAAAATTTCATAAATGATCTTTTCTATACCTGAGCCCAGGAACTGATTTTGTTTAATCATTTCACCTGCGATACTATATGAGTTGTAGAAATACTTGGTCCAACTTCTACCCATGGGGATTATTTTTTCCTCTTAAAATGATTCATGTTTATTGTTCCCTTATTATGTATCAGAGATTATGCTAAATAAAGCACACCATCTCATTTAAATCTGCTAAACTCATATGAAGCAGGTTATTATTAATAATATGTTCTTAGAAATGAGAAAAAATTGCAGAGCTAGCTAAATTTTGATATTGTCTCTTTGTCATTTAGATCTAGAAAAAACTTTGGTCAGTGGTCACAAAAGAGAAAGAAAATAGTGGTCAAGTGTTTGGTTCAGAACCTGAGTGCTTCATTAACACCCTTAGGACATCAGGTTTCAGTAGCACATCCGTTTGTCATTTTCCACAGAAACTTACTGAAATTTTGCTTAGGATCACATTGAATGTACTGGTTCATTTGGGAAGAACTGACATTTTAAAATATTCCATCTTTCAGTTATATATTCGGTGATTGCAGATGTTTCTGCATTTATTTATTTCCCATTAAGTTTGTTGGCACTTTTTAGGTGTAGATTATGATCCCATTCATCATTGGGAATTTGTACCTGTACTTGGTATGTCTTGGTTCATATTATTTTCCTATTCCCCTCCCCTCCTTGCACCTCTCCACCCCTCCTGATGTACAAAATTTCATGCTGTTTTTTCTTTCTCATATTTTTTCTTTCCCTTATTTAAAACTTTGCTTTTATCCCCCAAATATTCCCCTATGCTCCTATCCTGGGGATTCAGCTCAGGGAGTACAACACAGCTACTGCCTCAGCCATTTGCTTTTTTTTTTTTTTGTTGTTCCCCTTTCAAGCTAGGATTGCTCCACGTGGTCCAAGGCAGCCTTCATATTTTTCCCCCTGTGTTGGAGTTTGAAGCCAAGGCCTTTGCACTGAATCAAATTTTCAACCTTTTTTTCCTTCTTAAATTTTGAGTCTCTGAGTTACTGGATTTGGATTCTAGCTTGCAATCTTCCTGCCTCAATCTCTAAAATGGATTGAATTATGTGTGGAAGCACCATGTCTGGCAATATTTGTAGGCCTTTTTTTTTTTGAGAGAGAGGAGATCTCACTATGCAGATCAGGCTGCCTTTAACTCGCTATGTAGCCTAGGCTGGTCTTGAACTCATAGTGTTGCTCCTGCCTCAGCTTTCTAAATGCTGGAATTACAGGCATTTGCCACATGCCTGGAAACATTTGTAGTTTTAAGTAAAAAGGTTTTAAATACTTTTTGTTAACCTTATTCTTATTATATTCTAATTATTTAAATTATTTCTCCCAAGCCCAAGGGGTTACGTAACTTCAGTAAAGTAACAAAACATATGGTGGCAGAACTGGAATAAAAGAGTTAATAATGGTAAAATTTTCAGGTTGAGTAGCCCCTTCATGACCCCATAGTGTTAATACAAACATTTTGACCAGAATATAAATAAGTGTAGATCTCTGTACATTGAGTAGCTGCACTGAAGTATGGCATTAGGTGGCACTTCAAATTTAGACTGTCTAGGATAATTTCTTAGGAAGTCATCAGGTCTTGGTGCTGGCTCAAAGAGGAAAAAATCAAATACTAATGAGAACAAGGAGGAAATTTATTTCATAGGTCATGAAACTAAGAATGTCAAGATTGCCAACTCAACAAATGCAACTGAGGTCCTCTGTTAAGACTAGGGCACAAATCACATGTTCACTATACACGAACTAGGGCATGTGTTCTTATACACAAACAACAGACTCACGGAGAGAAAAAATGGGGAAACAATTCCTTTCATAATAGCATTGAAAAAAAAAGAGAAATATCTAGGAACCTATCTAACAAAGGAGGCGAAACACCTCTACTCTGTGAAAGTTATAGCATCCTGAAAAGGAAGATTGAAGAGGATATCAGAAAATGGAAAGACATTCTTTGTTCCTGGGTAAGAGCCAATACTGTGAATGGCCATATTCCCAAAACTGCTGTGTAAATTTAATGCAATCCTGATTGAAATCCCAACAGAGTATTTCACTAAAGAAAATCCAAAAATTCATCTGCAATCAGAAGAGACCTAGAAGAACAAAAACAATTCAAGGCAACAAAGACATGGCAGAGTATCATAATCGCTTACTTAAAACTATACTGCAAAGCACTATAATAAAAATAGTATACAATATGAGTTAATTTTCATTTTCACCCATATCCCTACCCAACCCAAAACCTCCCGCATATATATATATATATATATATATATATATATATATATATATATGCTTTCTTTTTCTTTTCAAATCATATTTATTCCCTCTCCTCATTACTTTCCCCTACCACATTCCCTTTGAATATACTGGTACAAATTCCCCAATGTTGAGTGTGATTGTGAGCTGTATGTAAAATGTACCAATAAAGAATTTAATTAAAAAAATAAAGAATAAGTGAGAAAAAACAGTATATTACTGGCAAAGAAACAGACTTGAGGATGAACAGAATAGACTAGAAGATATAGAAACAACTCCAGACATACTAAGCCACCTCATCTTTGACAAAGGAGCCAAACACTTTCAATGGAGGAAAGATACCCTCTTTAACAAATACTGATGGAAAAGCTAGATTTCAACTTCCTAAAGATTGAAACTAGACCTATCTCTTTCACCACGCACTAAACTGAAATAAAGTGGATTAAAGATGTAAACATTAAAACAGAAACACTAAACCCTTTGGAAGATAGTTTAGGTAGAACTCTTGGAGACACTGGTATAAGAAAAACATTATGAACAAAACTTAAGTAGCACAGGAAGTAGGACAAAGAGTTAACAACATAGATTTCATATTATTCAAAAGCTCCTGCCAGCAAGAGAGACCATCAACAGAGTGAAAAGACATCCACAATTTGGGAAAAATTTTTACCTGCTGTTCATTAGATACAGAACTACTACCTGTGATGTATAAAGAACTCCCCAAAATTAGATCTCCAAATTTAAAAATCTAATTCAAAAATTAGCATCTGAAATGAGAAGACAGTTTGCAGATGATGAAATAGAAGCAGCAAACAACTATATAAAAAATGTTCAACATCACTGGTCATTTGAGAGATGCAGATGAAAACAGCACTGAGATTTTGTCTAACTCCAGAAACAATGGCTTCTATCACAAAATCCACCAATAGGGCTGGAGATTTAGCTCGGTGCTTCCCGCACCTGCCTAGCAAGTACAAGGTCCCTGGTTCAATCCCTGGTAACCACATAAAACAATACCAGGCATGATGGCTCACACCTGTAATCCCAGCACTAGGGAGACAGAGACAAGAAGATTGCCGAGTTTGAGACTTGCCTGGGCTACAAAGTGAGTTCAGTACCAGCCTGAACTACAAAGCGAGACTGTCTCAAAAAAGAAACTAAAAAAAAAAAAAAAAAGAAATCTACCAATAACAAATGCTAGCAGGGCTTTTGGAAGAAAAGGAACCCTTCTCTATTGTTGGTGGGAATGTAGACTGGTGCAAACACTGATGCAAATCATCAGTGTGAAGATTCCTCACATTGAGTGAGGAATTAGAGGTCCCATTTGATGCTGCTATTTCCCTGCCAAGTATATTTACAAAAGAATTAAAAGCATTATACCACAGTGACTGACTCACCCATGCTTATGGGAGCAGAGTTTGTAATAGCTGAATCTTGGAAATAGCCCCAAAGCCTATCATATGGTGAGTAAATAATGATGTGTTTTTTAAAAAATAAGATGGAGTATTAGCCATAAAGAAGGAAAAATTAGAGACATTTATAGCTAAATGGATGCACACTGAGCTTATACTCAAGGGAAATGAACAGGCCTCAGAACCAGTATTGTGAAATAGGAAGAAAATGTTCAAAGGAAAGGGAATTGGGGGTGGGTAGGGGAAAGCAAAGAAAGAAAAGAAAAAAATTTGATGGTAAAAAGGAAAAATGGAAACAGGGCTTATAAGGGAAATGGGGGTTCTGAAAGGAAGACAGAGGAATGAGAAAAAATAAGAAGATACATCATGTACAGGTACAGATTCTCCATGTTGAACGTGATCATAACATATATATAAAAAGTACCAGTAAACTCAATAAAGGGGGAAACAAGACTGGGGGATGTTTCAAGATCAATAGGAATAAAGACCACTGCAGCTTCTTAAAATGGGACCATTTATGCAGGATTATCTGAGACTTCATGCAAATTTCTCCCTAGGTTATGGCTTGACAAGTAAAAACATTTCGAGCATTTATGGGCAGGTTTAGTGGTGACACTGAAGACAGAGGGAATGACCATTTTGGTCAGGAGTCTTTTCTTTCTCTGTTTTTGTGGTAGCAAGAATTGAACCCAAGTCCTTTGCATGGAGCTTCATCCTAATCTTGCTGATTCACTAGTGTTCACAGCATGGAAATGGGTGGTGAATACATGGTATTTTTAAAAGCAAATAGACATTAATATATACTGGTTCACCAGTGTCCAACCAGAAACTGCAGGAGAGTGACGAGTTGATAGCTGGCTGAATATAAACCTAGAATGGAGGATTTAGCAATAAAGAAGCAGATGCTTTTTCTGCGGGCCCCATCTATAAGCCGATTGTTTCCAGCTTTATGGAAGTATGATTAATAATAAAATTATATATATTTCAGATGGACAGTGTGATGATTTGGTAAATATACACATCGTGAAATGATTCCCCCAGCCATGTTCATTATACTGCCCACTACCTCGCATAGTTACCAACCTGTTTTTTAGTGAGAACACTTGGCTTTACTCTTAGCAAATGTTCACATATACAATATATTAATACCAACTACAGTCTTCATGTTCTGCATTAGGTCTCCAGAGCTCACCTACTTTCTAAATGGAAGTTGTATTCTGAGAGCTCGCTCTCATCCACAACGTCTCAGTAATCACCATCCTATTTTTCTGTTTATGGCTTTGATTTTTTTTTCTTTTTCCAAACATCCAGTGATGTTCAGAGACACCCAAGCCTGGAGAACTCACAAACACTCAGGCCAATGTTTGCGATGTTTCTGATGTACCAACATGTTGGCCAGAGTCATCTGGGTTTGATTTGGGGCCCTTCTATAACGATAAAGCAGGGAGGTTAACTCAAACCCTTTTCCCAAACGGCACCGTTGGTGGGCGAGAGTCGTGTTATCAAAGAATGTGTGGGTGCTCTCTGCATAGAACACTTGCACTTTTTATTTTCTGCCTTCTATGACTTTGATTTTTAAAGGTCTATGAGTTCACTGAGCATATTATCCTTTATGCTCATTCATTCATGTGTGAATAGCAAGATTTTCTTATCTTAAAGGCCAGATACTATCCCAACGTGTGTATGTCTTTTTCTTTGCTCATTCATTCATTCATTCATAAACATGTAGATGGTTTTGTATCTTGCTACTGTGAATAATACAGCAATGACTCTGACAGTGCAGACAGCTCTTCTAGAAAGTGACTTTGTTTCCTTTGGATACATGCACAGTCGTGGGGTTGCTCGATTGTATGGCAGTTCTACTGTTTTTATTTTAACCTTCATATGTTTTTCCATAAAGGCTGTACATTTCCACCCACAGCATACAGGGATCCGCTTTTCTCTACATTCTCACCAATATTCATTATATTTTGATTCTTTGATAATAGTCATCTTAACAGATGATAATTCATGGTGGTTTTGATTTGCTTTTATCTGATAATTAGTGATGTTGAGCATCTTTTCTTTTTTTAAACAGATCACAAATTCTTCTTTATAATGATGTTAAATTACTGACAAACAAAAAATCTCCAACACACAAATGCTGGTGGGGCTTTATTTAAGCTACTGACAGTCCTCCATGCTTTGAGGTACTTCTGGGGCTGAACAAAGTCATCATCTGAACCATCACTAAATTTATTATCTTCTGATTCAAACCTGAGTTCTACTTTAGGAATCCTTTTTTCTGGATAAAGTTTCTTCAGAAGTTCTTCAAAATAGCTTTCAAGTTTTATGCCGGCATTGGCTCCTTCTGAATCAGACTCACTGAATTCAGCACAGTTCTGAAAGATCAATCTGACATCAGCTACAAAATCTTCAGGTTTTTGTGTATAAGGAAGAATCTTCTTGGAGTCTTTTCTTGACAGCTGACAAGTCCACTGGGTTTTTAATTATTTTGTAATAATCGGGCACAGTTAGAGGAACAGGGTCTTGGAAAGCCAGGCTCCTTTCATGGTAGTAAAGAAATAAAAGCAAGACTCACTCTTCTGTTATCTATTGAGCAGTTGTTCATATACCCCTTAGGCATTTGTATGACTTTGAAAAATTTCTGTACAGATACTTTTGCCTGTTTTTAAATCGAGTTATTAGAGTTTTTTTTGTTAAAGAGTTCTACATGTTACTTATATACTTTTGTCATTAACTCCTCATAACATATCCGATTTGCAGATATTTTCTATGATTCTGTAGGCTACCATTTCATTTTGCTGACTATTTTCTTTGCTATGCAGAAATTTTTATTTCTACTATTTATTTACTTCACCTTGGTTGCCTGTACTTTTGGTGTCATATCCAAGAAAACACTGTCAAGATTCATATCAAGGAGCTGACTTTAATATTTTTTTCTAGGAGTTTTACAATTTTAGATCTTGTGTTTGAGTCTTTAAATATTTTCAAATTAAATTTTGTTGTGGTGTTAAGAGGGTCCAGTTTCATTCTTTTGCATAGAGAATGCTAATACTATTTATTATACATAAGTACTGTAATTCCTCATATTCTTTTTTTAAAGTCAAAGTGAGTTTATTTTCCAAAGAACATAACCTAGTTGCATTCAAAATCATTTTCAAATCCACCTTAAGCTAGTCAGAACAGGGTATTACTTTAAAAAATTATGTAACACCAAACATATAAAACTTTAAAGGAAGCTGACTGTAGCATGCTACTATCATAGCCAATACCACATTTTTCATGTATCCTAAAACTTTTTTCTTTACAATGATCATGGTACTTTAGCACATTCTAGCATCCAGGCCAAATAAATACACACACCCCGACAGAGTACTCTGTGAGAGAATAACATTGATTTGATATAGCATCACACTTGTTTTAAATCAAAATATTTTTTACAAAACAAAGAAAAATCTAAGATGGTAAACTATAACAGCAGGGGAGGGAGGCTTGAGGTACATGGCACAGGGTAATGAATGTAATGGAAAAAATATCCAATCATCTGGTGATTTTCTGACATGTATGAGTTAACAAGCAATAAGAATGAAAACCAATTAAAAATTAAATAGAAACTTTTTTCCAAGACAAGAAAGATTGATTAGTTGACTGTACCTGTGAAGTTTATTTTTAGACCATTATTTTTCAGTGGCCTACTTGTATGTTTTTATGCTAGTATCATGCCATTTGATTATTATAGTTTTATAATATAATTTGAAAGCAGGAAGTATGATGCCTCCAACATTGTTTCTTAAATTTCTTTGGGTAACCAATTTTTGTGTAGTTCTATATGAATTTTAGGATTTTTTATTTCTGTGAAAAAGTATTGTTGGAATTTTGAAAGAAACTGCAAAGAATCCATAAATAACTTTGGGTACTATGAACATTTTAACTATTAAATTCCTAGTTCATAAATATACAACATATTTTCATTAATTATGTCTTCTTTAGTTTCTTTCATGTCTTTGGATAAGTTTATTCCTATGAATTCCTATGGTAAGTGTCATTCTTTTAAATTCTTCCCTTTGAAGGAGGGAAGATTATTTATTATTAGTGTAAAGAAATGCAACTGATTTTTGTAAGGTGCTTTTGTAGCTGCAATTTTACACTTATTTATAACAGGGTTTTTTTTTGGTAGAATATTTTAGAGTTTTCTATGTATCATGTCATTTGCAAATAGGGACAATTTTACTTCCTTTCCATCTTGGATGACTTTTATTGCTTTCTTATGCTTAAACTCACACCAACATTAGAATAAATATGTAAAACAATGAAATTCAAAAGATAGTCAAGAAATAATCCCATATTTTTATGGTCAGTTGATTTAAACAAAGATGCTATAACATCCCAAAAGTTAAAACAATCCAATTATGTATCAACTAGCAAATTAAACCAAAATGTATCTCAAATGTAAATCAAATGGATCTCTACATATACTTGACAATAAAAGTAAAGTACTCATAGGCACTCTGATATAGATTAACTTCCAAAGTACTGTTATATGAAGGCCGGAGATTTGGCTCAGTGGATCCAGCACCTGCCTCGCAAGTGCAAGGTCCCTGGTTTAATCCCCAGTAACCACATACAACAATACCGGGCATGGTACACCCACTGGCAAACACAGATGCTGGGTTTGGTGGCTCATGCCTATAATCCCAGCACTCAGGAGGCAGAGGCAGGAGGACTGCTGAGTTCAAGGTTTGCCTGGGCTACATAATGAGCTCAGGGACAGCCTGAACTACAAAATGAGACCCTGTCTCAAAAAAAACCCCAAAAAACTGTTATATGAAAAAAGCTAGTCATAAAATACTACATGTTATATGATCCTATTTATATAACATGTTTGGAATGGGTGAATCTATAGCAAAAACTAAAACAGTGGTCATTTAGAATTTGAAGTAAGTGAAAGGGAATTGGGAGTGGAATTTTTACTATGTTGAAATTGTCCTAAAATTAGATTAGTCACATAGCTCTCAAATATACTAGCAACCATTGAATTGTATAATTTAGTTGGGTAAAATTTATGTCATGTAGATTCTTATCTCACTAAAGTTGTTAGAAAACTGGAAATAATTCCTTAATATCTATGACTTTTAATCTCATAGATATGTACAATTACTTCACTAGCACTTCAGATTAAATATGGAGACATAAGGTATTAAATTGTTCCCTGTTCATATGTAGATCCACAGCTGCAGAGAAGACATGACTCCCTCACTGTCAAATAAAGGTATGTAAATGTTCTTTATGTTGTTTTCATGTTCTAAGACATAATATTTATTTTATTTTGACTAAGCCATTCTTAGGTATTCTCGAACTCTCCTTTTCACTCCCATTCATGATCTTCTCTTACTTTTGAGGTGACATTAATTTCCAAAATGTTAAAATCTTGTCTCTACAAAAAGTTACTCTTGCTTATTACTATGATGACATTATCTCTACCCTCACTGACTCATTAAAAAACACTCTGAGGGTTAAATGTTAGACGTCACGATTCCCATCCAGAGGCAAATGACTCAATTTGTTTTGAAGAAGCTTTCCATCTAAGTGAAGTGACAGATATGTGTACACGCACTCAGCTCTATGACAGCATAACAATGCAATAGCAAGTGGAGTTAATCCAAATCAGAAGGGGGGGGTGGTCCCCAACTCCAATTGATCTTTACAAATCTGCCATGTTGCCAGTTGACTTCCAAGTCTTTCATTATCTTCAAAGATACGAAGAATTCAGTCCTAGGTTTAAAAGATGAAGTCATAGGCCTTACAGGTAGTTCCATCCTTTTCATAAAGGAGCCTACTAGGTACTTTCTTATTCATGTGGAATCTATAGAGGTAAATCAAACTAATTAATTTGTAGGCTGGAATCAAGAGAATGTGAAGACACTAAAAAGATGAAACTAGCTTTTTTAAAAATTGAATTTTTTATTGGTATAATTTATATACATCTCAGAATCACATATAACATTGGAGAATTTGTACCAGTATATGACACAAGTTAAATCTCATTTTTACCCATATCCCTACCCACCCACACCTCCTCCCCCCTTTATACATGCTCTTTTTGCTTTCTGTATCATATTTATTCCTTCCCCTCATCACATTCCCACACCAAGTTTCCTATAGAAATATTCCACTCTATAAAAGCTGTCCTACTAAACTAGCTTTTTTTTTTTTTTTTTTTTTTTTTTGAGACAGGGTCTCGCTTTGTGGTTCAGGCTGGCCCTGAGCTCACTATGTAGCCCACACAAGCCTCGAACTCAGCAATCCTTCTGTCTCTGCCTCTCGAGTGCTGGGATTACAGGTGTGAGCCACCATGCCTGGCACGAAACTAGCTTTTAAAAGGGTGTTTCTGAATCACAAAATAAAACTTTATGGCAAAGATAAAACTACCTCCAAACAAAAACAAAACTAAAACCAAACAACACTCCCTACCTCCAACTAAAGAGATTAAATGTGGTCTTTCTTAAAGTTTGACTTCTTGCCCATTTACAGGATACCTGTTTGATGCCTTCTGTTCATTCTGATGGAGCTACTACATTTTTAGAACCAAGAAGCAAGCTTGGCTCTGTGACAGAACACTCAGAAGAACTTCTGTCTGTTCTTTAGATCATGGTGTTCCTGTCCACTTCCTGCTGTATATTCTAATGAGAATTTTAGCATTAGTGAATCTTTCCCAATACAGTACACCCTGGGTCAAAGCACTGAGATTTTAGTGAAAAAGATAGCAATGTATCACCTCAAAGTAATTAGAAAAATAAGACAAGATTGAAAACAAAAAGCAGTGAAAGACCCAACTGAAAAAGAGAACTGCAGGCCAATCTTCCTAATGAACATTGATTAAATATCCTTGGTAAGATATTTGCAAACAGAATACAGAGGTTCCTTATGATCATATACCCTGACCAACTTGGATTCATCTCAAGGACACAAGGATGGTTTGACATACATAAATCAATAAATATAGTTCACTATAATAACAGAGTCAAGGACAATGAAACCACACGATCATCCTAATAGATGCAGAAAAAGCATTTGACAAAATCCAACAATTCATGATTAAAACTCAATATAAAGTTGGAATAGATTGTCTTTATCTCAACCTGACAAAAGCTATTTTTGAAAAACCAACAGCCAGCATCATATTAAATGGTCAGGAACTGAAACTTTTCACATTAAGATCAGGAACAAGACAAGGATGTCCACTATCAACACTCCTCTTAAAGATAGTTCTGGAAATATTAGCCATAGCAATTAGACAAGAGAAAGAAATAAAGGGAGGAAAAATTGGAAAGAAGTTTGTCATTATTTGCTGATGACATGATACTTCTGTATAGAAGATCCTAAAAACTCAGCTAAAGGACTGCTAGACTTAATTGTTAGATTCAGTAGAATAGCTGGAAACAAGGTCAAAACCCCCAAATTGGTAAACTTCCTATACATGAACAACAGACTCATTGAGAGAGAAAATGAGGAAACATTTCCTTCCATATCATAATAGCATCCAAAAAATGAAATACCTAGGAATCTAACAAAGGAGGTGAAATACCACTACTCTGTGAAAGTTATAGCATTATGTAAAGGGAGATTGAAGAAGATATCAGAAAATGGAATGACATTCCTTGTCCCTGGGTAAGAAGAGCCAATACTGTGAAAATGGCCACACTCCCAAAACTGCTATGTAAATTTAATGCAATCCCAATTGAAATACCAACAGAGTATTTCACTAAAGAAAATCCAGAAATTCATCTGCAATCAGAAGAGACATAGAACAAAAGCAATTTAAGGCAACAAAGAGATGGCAGAGTATCACAATCCCTAACTCAAAACTATACTACAAAGCTATATTACAGAAACAACTGCAGACATACTAAGCCACCTCATCTTTGACAAAGGAGCCAAACACCTTCAACAGAGGAAAGATAACCTCTTTAACAAATGGTGCTGGAAAAACTAGGTTTCAACTTGCCAAAGATTGAAACTAGACCTCTCTTTCACCATGCACTAAACTGAAATAAAGTGATTTAAAGATCTAAATTTTAAAACAGAAACACTAAACTTGTTGAAAGATAGAGTTCTTAGAGACACTGGTGTAGGAAAAGAGCTTATGACCAAAACTTCAGTGGCGAAGGAACTAGCACAAAGAATCAACAACTAGGACCTCATCTTGTTAAAAAAAGTTTCTGCACAGCAGGAGAACCCATCCACAGAGCAAAATGACAACATACAGTGTGGGAAAAAATATTTTACTGGTTGTTGCTCAAAGGGCTACTGTCTAGAATATATAAAGAACTTAATAACGTCAGAACCTCAAATTTTAAGACCCAATTAAAAAATTAGGATCTGAAATGAGCAAACATTTTTTCAGATGATAAAATAGAAGCAGCAAACAAACATATGAAAAAATGTCCAATATCACTGGTCATTTGAGAGGTGCACATGAAAACAACACTGAGATTCCATCTCAGTCCAGAAAGAATAGCCGCCTCAAGAAATCAAGCCATAACAAATGCTGGTGGGGCTATAGGGAGGAAGGAACCTTTTCCACTGCTGGTAGTAGTGGAGACTGGTACAATACTGTGGAAATTAGTATAGATAACCTTTAAAAAGTAGATTAGAGTTTCCATCTGACCTGCTATTTCCCTACTGGGTATATTCACGAAAGAATTAAAAGCATCATACCATACCGACATATGCACACCCACGTTTATAGCAGTTCAGTTGTAATAGCTAAATCTTCGAAACAGCCCAAATGCCAATCAGCTGAAGACTGGATTGAGATGTTGTTTACTTTTTAATAAAATGGGGTGTTATTCAGCCATACAGAATGATAAATTAAAGACACATTACTAAAGGGATGGAACTTGAGGACATGTTCATAAGTGAAATAAATAGGACACATATGTGTAAATGTTATATCATTTCTCTAGTGTGAGAAACTGCAGGTGTAAATGAGGTCCAAAATATATGATAGGTATTGTGAAACAGAAAGTAAATGTTCAAAGGGAAAAGGGAACTAGGGAGGGTAGGAAGGGAAAGAAAAGAAGGGAAAGAAAAAGTTTGATGGGAAAAAGAAGAAATGGAAACAAAGTTTATGTATATACCAGGAATAGATGGCTGAGGGGAGTGCAGGGGGAAGGGGAAAAATAAGAATCAAGATAATTACGTATAGGGATAAATTTTCAGTTATGAATATATTCATAATATATACTTAAAACATACCAATAAACTCAATTTAAAAAGCTATATCATGCATAGCTACAAATTCTCACTGATGAATTGACCTTAATGTATACCTAAAAGGTACCAATAAACTCAGTAAAGAAAAATAAAAGTTTATCCTTCAAACTCTGCTTCTTTTGATCACATCTGCAAGGGTCCTGTCTCTACATGCCCTGACATTAATTAACCTGGTCTTTTACCATATGTTGTTTTCCCTAAGTTGCCATCACTTTCCAGATGAATCTATCTGGCATTTGCACCTGTTCCATGGGTAGTGGCATTCACACGGGTATCCATGGGTACCTGGCATCATCTTTGTTCTCAGCCATACTCGGTTCTGCAGCTTTTGGGGCAGCTTTGGTCAACCTAGCACAGCATGTCCTTAGGAATCTCGCGTGCCCGATTTCTGTTGCATGCGTGGCTCATATTTGTTTACTGACTGAGTAAGCCCCTTCCATCATCTTTTAGAATTTACGTAAAGGCAAACAGGAGCAGTTTTCCAGCTCATTAGTCAGTTATCTCTTAGCTGTACTACTGTCTTAGGACTCGAATGACTAAAGCTGCAACCTGAAAAGCCTTCAGGATCAGA
Source organism: Thryonomys swinderianus (assembly GCA_004025085.1). Classification (NCBI taxonomy): domain Eukaryota; kingdom Metazoa; phylum Chordata; class Mammalia; order Rodentia; family Thryonomyidae; genus Thryonomys; species Thryonomys swinderianus. The sequence continues at coordinate 49,934 of PVIC010000641.1, read as the reverse complement.
GAAAATGAAATTTGCTACTCTTCTTTTGATCTCTTTAAAGTGATAGGCAATAAGAAAGTTGCCAAATCAGAATCAATCTAAAAAACATTTCGTTTTTTTCTGGGAATGATTGAAAGGGAACATAAAATAGATGTCAACCTGACAGATGGATTGCTGCTATTTCAGATTTGCGACCAGAAAACAAGGCCAGACGATGGATCTTGGTGTGAAATTGCAAGTCTTCTATCTATTTCAGGAGATCACACCGGAACAACTTATTTTATTTCCTAGTCATCTCCCACTTCTCTTACACACACTGTAGCAGCGACGGAGGTCAAGGACAGGGCTAGAGTTACATTCCTCCATACTTTCCTTCCCAACCATTTTTAAAATGTATAACAATTTTTAGAAGCCGAAAGCCTTGTAAATATATTTTGCTCTGTGGTTACAAGACATTTTGTAAGATTGGAGAATATCATGGAACTGTGAAATATTGAATACTGTTGCTTCTACTGTCCAATGTCTCTTCCTAACCTCATCTTTTCCAGGTCTCCTCACTTCCGCCATCCCCCTCACAGTTATTACTGCCGCCTGGCTCAGACCGACAGCCTTAGGCATTCTTTCATTTTCTGACCATTTCCATGAGTCTCCTCCCATCATAATTTATCTTTTATATTTCCTGACACCAATAAAAAGAGACATTCTGAGTCTAGGCTCACCCTGCATTTAATATTTGAGAAAGCATTTATGTATTTCTGTACCAGAGTTATTTTCATTTAAACAGATGCTCCCTGCAACATACTATCTTTTTTTTTTTTTTTTGAGACAGGGTCTCGCTTTGTAGTTCAGGCTGGCCCTGAGCTCACTATGTAGCCCAGGCAAGCCTCGAACTCAGCAATCCTCCCGTCTCTGCCTTCCAAGTGCTGGGATAACAGGTGTGAGCCACCACGCCTGGTGCAACATACTATCTTAATGTGATAAGAATAGAAATTTTTAAGAATAGAAATTTAGATAATGAGTAAGATAACATGTCCTATCTCAAATCACATACAGGTATGACTATTATCCCATTCCTAAAGCTGGGATTATACTTTGATCTGCAGATACAAACATCTATATTTTACTTCAGTTAAATCATTACTCAAATAGCATTGACATTATTATTATTATTATTATTATTATTATTATTATTATTATTATTTTGCAGTACCGGGGATCAAACTCTGGCCCTTGTGCTTCCAAGGTAGGTGTGGTACCACTTGAGCTAAATCCTCGGCCCCATTGACATTATTTTTGTTGGACATTCTCTTTGATCATTCATGTCAACATTCAGGTAATTAAAATTTTAAAATATGCTTAGTAGTTATAGTTTGGTTTTCTGATATGAAATATTTCCAGTGTTTCTCCAAGGTGCATAAACTTAATAAAAATTTTCCATAATTCTACTAACAAAATGAGTCTCAACTTTTATAAGCAATTTTGTCTCCTTTCACTTTCTTTTTAAAATTGAATTCTTTATCAGTACATTTTATATACCGCTCATAATCACTTTCTATTAGCAACTAGTTTAAAAACCGTCAGTGGTAATATAGTATCTTAGCATCAAAAGACAGTCCTGGGAGAATAGTTCTAGCTGCTGCTTGTTCACTGATTAGTGATGTGTCACTGAGGAAATGACACCACTCAGCTAAGTTTTTAAATACTGAACATTGAAATAGGTCATAGGTCCACCTTAGAATCATAGAAAACTCTATTATTTGTTGTGGCGTCATGAACAACAGACTTAATTCTGGCCCCAATTTGTATTCTGCCTTCCCACTTCCTAGTTTTGCAGGCTTGGAAAAGTCACTATGTGACTTTAAGCTTCACCTCCATTTCCATTGTCAATTTTAATCTATCTAAAAGGACTTAGCCCAGTCTGGGACTTAGCAGGCCCACAATAAATGCTAGATTAAACTATTAAGTCCAAGACACAGATTTAATTTAATAACCCATAGTAATATTTAAGTCCATATTTACTAGACAGAAGTTGTTTCTCAAAATATTCTTTGGGGAAAAATTAGGAAGCAAGATGCAGGAGAATGATTCTATTGAATATGTTTGTGAAAGTCTCCCTGCTAGCTTCCTCTCTTTGGGATTCGAAGTGTTTATAGTATATTAAAAGCTCACATGAGTCCTAAATTGAAAAAATAAATACCAGATTGGCTTATCTCAGAATTTCTCAAACTTTTTTCACTGGATACCCATGTTTTCTCTCCACATCTTTTAATTTCTCCAAGAATTAATATTCCTGAACACACTCCTGATCTGGGATTCTTTTTCCTTATTTAAATGTCATCTTCCTTTAGGTTTTGCTTACTTAGTTGTCCAAAGGCCATTTTATACTGTGAACATTAGTATTACCGGAATATACAAGTACTGGTAAAACAGCTAGGCAAGATGGATGAACTTAATGATATTTTCCCTATGTTGACAGGCCTAAAACACCATCCAGTCAATCCATCAAAAATCTTTGCACACTGAAAACCAATGGCATGATGCTTGTAGTCAAATGTGTTGACAAACTTTTCAACAGAACCATGTTAACACATACAGCCTACAAATATTGAATATGATGACACTTCATATAGTTCTTCATCCACAGAGCTACCACAGTGGTGGCCATCCATTTCATTACTTCATCAAAGTATCCACCTAGGGCTATGGAAAGCAATTTGGAACCTGAAGGCCCACTGAATTGATGTATGTGAGGCTACCATTCTGGGTTGTGAATACTTGGGGTGGAAATTTGGCCAATCAGGTCCAATCTAGGATATCAGTTGATACTAAATACTCACTGACTGGATAGAAATCTCTCAAACACTCAGAAACTTTCAAGTATCTTCTTTTTAGGCAACCCAGAACTTCCAAACTTGGCTGTTTCCTTTCATCCCCTTTTAGACATACATAGGATTTTAGCATTATAACACTATTTCCAGAAACTTGTAACAGGGAGGAAATAATTGTTTTGACTGAGAAAAAAATACATGAAAAAATAAGCCATGAGAAACTAAAACACAAAACATGAGGAGACAAAAAAAAAAAATTCAAGGAGGAGATTAGCTTGAGGTTAAAAGAATTAGGTATCTCTGCAAAACATAAATGTATAAATGTTCAGAGAATTAATGTACACCATGCAAGGCGGAAAGAACTTGATCCACAAGACAGGAGATAGTTCAAAATTCTGCCATATACAAATAACATACCATGGAAACAAATAACTCCATGCTGCAGCACAGCAAAATAGCTGGGTGAAAATTCCGTTTACTAACAAGAACTCGCAAGTTTTATTTTCATATGTCCTTATTTCTAACAGGCAATGTCAGGCCTGGTATGCCACTAAATGATTTGTGTGACTAATATTTCTACAATAATAAATGTACACTAAGAAAGGAAGATTTCTAGTTACTGATAAGCCTCTGGATTCTATAAACACCAGTTTAAATTTTCATTATATTTTCACCAGTTGCTTAACTGGATTTTATTCCCTCAAAAAGGCACCCAAACAAACAAACAAAAATTGCAATGAATCACACTGCATCGTAGCTGGAAACAACAAAACATTTTAAAGGTCTTTTGTATAACATATTGCGAGTCAACAGCTGTTTTCTGATCCATAGAGCAAATTCTGTGCTGAGAGACTGCTGCCCAGAAGGCAGGAGCTGACATTGATTTGAATCCACCAGCTCTCCGGGTGGATCAGATGGCATCTCAGCGCTGGAATCAGTATTGCCATCACATCCTCGTCTGTCCCTCGTGGGACAAGAGCTGCAACAAATGTGAAAGTAAATTGTTCCCGTTAGGGGACAGCTACATTTATTTCTGTTTAAAAAAACCATGCTACTGCCCATCATGTGCATGTTAAAATGATGCCTAACTATAAAAGGAACCCATCTCTGCCCAAATATTAACGCATTGTCTCCGCTTCCCAGTCATGTTAGTAGGTAGCCTGGCTTGGGACTGAGCTAGCCATCTGCTCAAGGCATGTGGAAGTGATTTGTTCTCTAAGTAACTCACACTCAGAGGCCCTCCAGCTCGGCCACCACTTTTGCCTTTGTGCCTAGTCTCATCTTGTGCACCTACGCACCGAAGTCAGGATTTTTTTTCAACTTGTGAATCAGACTAAGGGACTTTTCTAGATTTTTATTTATCCTCCAATTTCCAGGGTGGTAGATTACATAGAAAGACTGCCACCATTTTAGGGGAAGCTATTTCGAATTTGAACTCTTTTTCCAGGCCAAAAATAAAGTGTCTTCACTTAATAGAAAGCCACATCCTCTGCCTAAGAGTTCATTAGCCCTCAGCACTGGGATTCTGCACAGGACCAGCAGGACACTGACTTCCAGTAAATGTCTGTGAAGCTCAGTGATGCAAAACAGACTCACTGAAGCCTCGGCTCTCAGTAAAAGCACAGCCTCCCACTCTAAACCGCACCCTTACACCATCCGTCCATCCATCCATTCCCCCATCCATCCATCCTTCCATCCATCCTTCTATCCATCCTCCATCCAACAAATATTTGTTGAATACCTATTATGTACACTCAGGGAAAAAGACCCAGAGTTGGTTATTAGAGAGTTCACTATGTCAACTACAGGTGAGATTATATGTTTGATGTGTTACACTAAAAAATGCTGCGATTGGCTGTTAATCACAGCCATTATTTTCAAAAGGTTTCCCTTAATTTTCGGCTTTCCTCAGTAATGCTGTACCATGAAAATGTTCAACTATGACACTTGCAGTTTAAGAACATAAAATACATTAACAAAATCAAAGATGACACTTGGTTTGTAAGATACAGTGTGCAAAGTGTTCTTAATCAGAAAACTATCTTAGCAGAAAAATTCATAAATACACTTAATGTGTGATAACACTAAACATAGGAATATAAATGTAAAAACATGATGCTGGCACCATAAATTGTTAACCAAGAATTTCATTCAAAAAAGAAATGAAATAAATTCTTGTGAGTCTTAGACCATAAAGAAAGAGCATCAAACGCAAAACCTGTTTAGTAAAAAATAAATTCAATAGTCGGGGTAGCATGTGCCACTTGGGAATAACAGATCATTAGAAGCTTTTAAGATTCTTATAACAGATGACATTCCCTTAGGTCCCTTTCAATCCCAACTCAGCCCTAATCATTCTTCTTCTTTGGCTCTTTTTTTTTTTTCTTTCAGTCAGCAGGTTGCAATGTAATATATATTGACATCATAGCCTAAAATATCAGGTCTGCTCAATTGTTATGCAAGTAATGTGGCTCTGTAGATGACTGCTGGGTGACAGGATGCTACTGAACGAAGAGGAAAATGCAAGCCACGTCCACTCCCTGCTGCCTGTGGCTTAATCTGAAATAACATCTGTGAAGGAACATGTGCCACCGTGATCCCACAATACATTTGATGGCGAAAAGTATCTGTAATGAAATTTCTAGTACAAGGGAATCAGGACATAGAAACTTCGGCCTCCACCAGTCCATGCCTTCCTTTCCATCTCACCTCTGCCCAGCCCCCTCAGAAAGGAAATCCGGCGGAAGTCCAGCTCATCTGAAAAAATACCATTTTGTAAAGTTTCCCAAAATTAGAATTCCAACTCCAGGATATTTTTCTCCCAAATGGGAAAATTTATTTAAAATTTACTTATTTGACTATTCATTTCTGGTATCAAGAAAGCAAGCAACGGGGCCGGAAATTTAGCTCAGTGGTTCCGGCGCCTGCCTCGCAAGTGCAAGGTCCTGAGTTGATCCCGGTAACCACATACAATGCTGGGCGTGGTGACTCACGCCTACCAACAATCAACCAGCAATCAGCACCACATACCACAGTGCCGGACGTGGTGGCTCACGCCTGTCATCCCAGTACTCAGGAGGCAGAGACAGGAGGATTGCTGAGTTCCAGACTTGCCTGGGCTCCATAGTGAGCTAAGAGCCAGCCTGAACTACAAAGCGAGACCCTGCCTCAAAAAAAAAAAAAAAAAAAAAAAAAAAAAAAAAAAAAAAAAAAAAAAAAAAAAAAAAAAAAAAAAAAAAAAAAAAAAAAAAAAAAAAAAAAAAAAAAAAAAAAAAAAAAAAAAAAAAAAAAAAGCAAGCAAGCAACCCAGAAAGTGTTTATCTCTGTATAACCTTGATCCAAACAAGCATTTAATTTTTTAAAAAGTGCATCTGGTAATCTGTATGCATGAATCACAAACATATGAAATATAATCTTTTGTTTTTTTTCTTTTATAAAATTCTCTGGAACATCAAAAACTATATTTAAGCAGACTCAAAGATGATGACAGGAATTGCTGAGCACCTGACTCATGCTGAGAGACAGAATGGAGATGAAAGGACATTGAAGGGACAGATTAGGAAAAATTTCCCCATACGCATGCCCAGAGCATGCCTGCATCTGGTTTTAAGGATTCTCTCAGGATAAAAACATGGAAGAACACACATGGATGCAAAGATATTAGGAGAACTCCTTGGAAGTTTCCTATTTCCTCCATTTCTCAGCATGCACTGCCAAGATGCCTGCAGGCTTGATAATGTGTCTATTACCAGCAACCACTCCCTGGATATTATTAAGAAGATTCTGGCTGCCTAAATGCAGAATGAGGCTTAAATTAGTTACAGCATTATGTAAGCTCCCATTTTAGTACTTATCACAGCATATGGCTTTGGAGTGCCTGGTGAAAATGCCCACTCAGTGAAAATGATTCTTATTTTTGAAGGAAAGAGGCAGAAGATGGAGCCTAATGCACGGCCATCACAGCATTTACACTTGATATATTATTCGAATGTTCCCTCATTCTTTAAGATCTTAACAGGGTGTTGCAATGGTCAACACCTTAATACAAGAACATTTGAGTAGCCCTTTGAGAGCCCATGTCCTCAGATCTTATTTTAGGCAATGAATGAAAGAAGTGAATGACAGATGGGAGTTACTGTGACATATGCTGCTCTTAGTCATGGATGGCAAGGTGGGGATAACATGGAAGGTCTTCCAGGCTAACACATCCTGAGGTTGATGTTCCATTGCCAAGTACTCAGTACATAGCATTCACGTTTTACATGTTTAGGAGCAAATAAAGACAGAACTGATGAACAGCAAGCAGTTTCTCCCAGGGACTCACATATCTGATCCTGCTCACTGTCTGCATGATTCATAGTGATAGCTCTCTTGAGGATTTTCACCCTTCCATTATCTTGCTCCCTACAGAAAAAAAGGAGTCTCTCCAGCAGCATCCTGGTTCTTCCATTTTGAAGCAGATTTCTTCTAATTTTTGATTGCTCCATCTTTTTTTTTTTTTTTTTTTTGGTATCAGGGATCGAACTTGGGCCCTTGTGCATCCAAGGTTGGCGCGGTACCACTTGAGCTAAATCCCCAGCCTGAATGCTCCATTTTTGTCTCTAGGTTCACTAGAGTTTCAGAGTCAAAGCACCTTTAAGATACTCTGCAGCCCAGTTTTTATTGCTGCCAAACCTCTGGATAGAGCCCTGTTAATTTACTGGACTTTTCAACAGGTGCTTCCAGACATCCTTCCCTAAAGCTACCAGCCATTTATCTGGGATCCTCTTGCTTCCTAGTTAGAACAGGTACTGAGAGGCCTATCTAACTTTCTAAGGAGGCATAATATAATGCAAAGATCATGGGTCCTGGGGCCAGGAAGACATGGCTTTCAGATTCCCCTTTGATATTTTTAGCACATGATGTTGGTCAACATGGACTAGCAGATTTCATCTGTAAAGAGATCGACAGCAACCATATTCCCAACTGAATAGGGGCTCCGTGAGAATCAGATGGGGAAGTCTGGGTAGAAGCAATTTATAAACTTTAGACTAAGGTCTCATCATGTAAATTTTGAGGATGTGACAACAGCTATTTCAATAAAATCATCTTTCTTAAGGGAACATAGTAATTTATTTCTTTGGTTGTGTAAAGAGAAGTTACCAGTTTCTTTTCATAGTCTAAAAGCAACTGTATTTGTATCAACCCCAGCAGACCATAACAATATCTTTTCTAGTTTTTTTTTAGCTTGTTGTTACTAAGAGTTCCTGTTCAAACAAGTATACCAATTCTTCTATTCCAAACAGATTTTCCAAGCCCTGAGCCATCATGCAACCAAATATATTATAATTACCAGTGGAGTCTCCAAGTTCAAAAATGCTATGTGATTTTGAGAGAAACATGTCTGTTGGACCTTCCTGGTGTTAAAAGCTACTGATAAAAAAATAGAACTCATGTTCTGTTATACCATACTGTTTGTTTCCAACAAAGAGAGTTTTATTTTCTGATTCTCCCTTCCTATCTAACTCACCTATCTGCTCCTAGGGGAGGGAGGTAATAGTGCTGGCTGTGCATCCCAAGTTAGAAGAGCACCTATGCATCAAAGCTCAGTTGGGAGATTTGACTAACATCCAAGAAAGGAGAGATCAGAGATTTCTATTACAGGGTGTCTCCTTAGCATTCATATGTGCTCAGAGATGACAAGAGCATTCAGGCTTCCAGTTTAAAGTCTTTTTGAAACAGAAGAACACAATTATGAAGAGATACTTTTCTGAAAGCCAAATTCCTTCAAATACCTTGCTGTGTTGCGAAGCACTCCACTCTGCATCTCTGCCTCTCAGGGTCTGAACAAAAGAAGGTCTGGCTGATTGTTCTGCCCATCACCTGACAACCCAGGATGGATGGATGGATTCTTAAATTTTCACCCAGTCTTGTTTTACTGAGATGACTAATTTTTTTTGACAGCTCTTTTTTAGAATGCATGACTTTACTAGGGACTCATGAACCTGTTCCACAGACTACCAAGTGTCTTTGTCTCTTGATATTGCTTTCAGTGTTACACCACCATTGCCTGATCTACCTGTAAACTTTCTTCTTTACAAGTCTCCTGGGGATACCCAAATATTCTCTCCTTCTTTAGCTTGGCAGCTCCTTTCTGGATTTGACAACAAATGGCTTTGCTTTCCTTCTCTCCTTGGGCTTCCCTCTTCCCTGCTCCTTCCATTCTGATTGTTTTCAGTCAATATTCTTGGCTTCACCCCACTCTACCCCAGCAGGAGTGAATCTCAAGAGTTTCAATGCTCATGCATCTCTACTTCCTCTCCATACAGCCAACCACCAAAGCATCAACTCCTACACTCACCTTTTCCCATTTCTAGCTCTACTGCTCATGGATCACCTGTCCTTCTGTGACATTTGCATCCATAACTAGGGTCCTGCCTTTGCAAGTATTCTCCAAGGGAGGTGTGCAAGTGACTCACTTAGGTGACTCAATAGCAACATTTTTTAGAAAAGGATAAGAACTGAAAATTTTCTGATACTTAATACATGACTTGAAATTGCTACCTGTCAATAATTTGCAAGTATACATGATTTTAATTGAAGAAAGCAAACTTGTTATATGTAAAATTAATAGGAATTAGAATATTTTCAATCCATTATCTTTTGGAAAGTTCTTGGAACTATGTTACACACCCAGGGGGAAATCTTAGCCAGATCCCATCATTTTCCCTGGAACATTCTGACACTAATCAAAGACCTCATCTGACCTTCTAGTTACCTACCACTGTCTTTGTCGATCTCCAGCACAGGCTACAGAGAAGGCCCCTGTATCATTTCTACACCTCCTTCCTCCCCTGGAATGCTCCTCACTGGGCTTGCATGAGGGTGGCAAGTGAGACGAAAGTGACTTCTCTTTTTTAAGGATCAAGGAAATGACCAAATGTTCATAGTGCAATCAAAATATTCCAAGTGAGAGAAATTGGCTATGAGGATAAGTATGAATTGTTCTCTGACAATGTTGAGATAACTATGACTATCCTAGAAGTGCTCCATTTGCTTAAGGAACTTGTCCCAGGTCTGTGGATGTCCACAGTGATTTAAGCATAGTCTGAAAACCCCAAATACCTTGTTCACTCTGTATGCTTCCAGAACTACTCTCACCCTGATTATGCCTTTTCTTACTTGGAACCACCTACCCTGTCGCAGGTTTTCTAAGCATTCCTTTCCCTTGTTGTCTGACTGTGTGCCCATGCAGGGCTCTGTAGCTCCTCTCTCCAGTGCCCATAAAGCAAGCATGGTGCCATTGTGTAGCAAAGACAGGATGGGCAGAGCCATGAAGGAAATATGGGGAGGTGATTGGTGAGCTCTGAGGAAAATCAGATGCTTTGATTCTGAGGAAACACAGAGTTTCAATGGAGGAAATAATCCGGAAACTCAAACCACTCAGAGAAGAAGAGTAAAAAGTCAGAACTGACTGCTAGATTTTCCAGTTAGAAGCAAGGCCGTGTGTAATTTTAGGGAAAAAAAAAAAAAAAAGCTTTTGGGGGTGGAACCCAGATCCCTGTGAATTCAAGAGTGAATGCAAGGTGAGGGAGTGGAAATAGCAGGTGTAGAGTACACTTTTCAGGTATCTATTCTTAATAAGTAGAGAAGAGATTATATAACATTTGAGGTACATTTTTAAGGATGAGGGTGATAAGAAGGAAGAGAGAAGGGAGGAAAGAAGGAATGAAGAGATGAAGAAAAGGAAGGAAGGAAAGAGAGAAAGAAGTGAGAAAAGTAAGAGAGGAGGGCATTCTATACCTGTATTATGTTCCTAAATGTCCCTGAGATACTTGTTCTGGGATTATTATGGCTTGAACAATGTTGAACATAGGACCTTTCAGTAGTTAATATCTTCCCAAACCCTTTTATGCCCATCTTCTCAATTAAAAAATTTGAATAGTTTCAGTTTTCCTGAAAATACTGTATGAGATAGGATTTTCTATTGTATGTCTGTGTTCTGATTTTTGCCATACCTACACTGTAAGAAAGGGAAGTGGAACAAAGTGAAATAGTCGATGAACCTCCTACACTTCTGGAAAACTCAGGAAGAGGCCACAGCTGAGAGCTCAGGTCAGTGAATGGGGCAGTTCTGAACAGCACCAGGAGTGTGTGACCAGTTTCTTTCCCTGGGATTCCAAACACTGCCAGAGGAGCATGGCGAAGTGAGTCGCAGGAGTGTCTCACTCACACTGCAGCATAATTTACCAGTAACTGTGTTGTGAAAGTCACAGACATACAGGAACCAGGAATGTGTATTGTGAGGCTGTGATCTATAACCTGACACCCACACAGTGTGTTTATAGGGCCTTGAGGGATAGAAACCAAATTCTGGCACCTCTATAACATGACAAAGGTTAAAGTGCTGCTCCTAATGTAACTTTGCAGGATTATACAGCAAAGGTATTGGGGCATGTTACTTAACGATCACCCTTTGATTTAAAGATCCAAGCAGTTTGCTTAGGGGCCTGGCTCGGTTTCCAGAAGCATGAGCTGCCGCAGTAAAACATGGGCAGTGACAGATGGTTATTAGCATGAGGAAGCCTCCTAAAGGGTCGAGTGGCTCTGATGGTCCACAAATGGAGCCCAATTCAGTGAATTCCCAAAGTTTAGTTTCCATCACCCGAGGGCAATGGGGCTAATGAGAGACAATCTGGGAGCAAAGGTCAAAAGCCATAGGAGGCAGAGCCCCGATTTATTAAGCAGCCTCTAATTAGGAACTGGTCCCAGAGAAGTGTACACACAAGGAAAGCCCAGTCAATATCTTACACTGGAATTCTAGAACAAACAGAGAGAAATACGAAGAAAATAAGAAAAGAAAAATCACACCCCCCACTCACATTCCATCCTAGAGACCTGGGGTGTGTGTGTGTGTGTGTGTGTGTGTGTGTGTGTGTGTATGTGTGTGTTTGGGGAGGTGGTCAGGCCAAACCTCAGGTGTTTCTGAAATCAAAGTTTTTCTCAGTCTTCCAGCTTCTTGGATATTTTCTATGTAAATATGTTGACAGCTTTTAATCTTTAAAATTATCTCTAATTAAGAACTTCTAAACAGGCCATGAGGGGGTTTGCAACCATTCCTCTATGGATTGTTATTATTATTCTGAAGAAAGAGAGAACAGAATAGGGAACATATTCTTATTCCAAAATGTTTCTAAACCTGCTGTTTAGTGTGTGTGTGTGTTTACACCTACTATTTTCTCTGATTGCAACTTAATAAGAATTAATCCTAAGGAGAAAACTATAGGAGAAATTAGAGGTGGATATAAGTCATTCTTTAAATAAAATGCTAACCCAGGAATCAAATGAGTATTGAAGAAAGCAAATCTTGCCTCATTAATCTACTTTTTTCCACAGGCAGTCAGGTAGCATTTTTTAATACCGAGATAGATGATTAAGTAGAAAAGGTGTTGGAGAAATGTACAGAGAAATGTCTAATGAAAATACTTTATAACTGCAAAGAGAAAAGGTGAGCCACAGCACGAGTGCTTTTGTATCATGATCCCTGGAGCAGGGCAGCTGCTGACGAGAAGCCAGGCTGCTCCTCACAGTCAGGGAGAGGAAGGATCCCCCCAATGACAGGAGGGTCCCCAGTACTATTAAGAAGCCACATGAGACATTTGTTGTTGTGGCTTCATTTGTTTGTGAGGGATCAGAAAGAGCTGGGTTGAATCATAAAGGAACACATTGTAGCACAAGGTTTCATCTTCAAACTTTAAACAACTGTAGTGGAAATACAAATGGAATGCAGGAAAACATGAAAAAAATGGATAACAAGGATTGTTGTTGGATAATTAAGGCCAAGGGTAAACAGACTAAATAAATACATTGCCAACTGTTTTCAATAAAAATATTATGACATACTCAGTTGAATACATATGTGTTCAATATGACAAAAAAGAATGTTTCTTTTTAAAAAGCTTAATTTGTAAGAGACAAAGTTTTCAGAGGAAATTCCACAATATGAGATGTTTTCTTAATGGCCTTAACTCCAGTTAACCAAGTTTTCCAGCAGAGCAGTCCTCAGCCAGATGGCCTGGAAACAGAGGCGCTGTCTGCCGTGCAGTTGCATCCAGCCGAGCTCCCAGAGACCTCCAAGGCATGACTGCAGGAGTGTGTATGTGTGTGTGTGTGGGGGGGGCTGATGCTGATGCACAGACTCTCTGCTCTGTGTATGTGGAAGCAGCACCTGGCCCAGTGCCCACTGCTCCATGTCTCCCCAAGGTGCGGGAAGACGGGAGATCTGAAGAGTCCATCACCCCTGTGACAACCTAGAACAGCAGCGAGCACAACCCATGATAGATCTCCCAAGACCAGGATCCTCCAGAGCACAGGAAGGTTCTCAGGGTTGAAAAGAAACTCTGGGTCTATAATTCTGGCACTCTGGGAGTCTGAAGCTGGGCAACCAAGATCAAGTGCAGGCAGGATGACCTAGTGACTTAATAAGGCTATCTCAAAATAAGACATACAAAGGGCTGGGGACAAAGTTCAGTTCGAAGACCCTAGATTCAATCCCCAGTACCACCACCAAACCAAACCAGATACACCTCTGGAGAGTTATACAGAGATGCAAAAATGTTTGGGACTCTTCTGGTTTGCCCTACATTTTTCTTTAAAGCCATTTCCGAAGAGCGCTAACTATTCATAGGACAGAGTGTGAGTACTATGCAGACTGTGGGCTTTTAATGAATGTTTCTTCAACTTGAAAAAGAATTTCTTCTTTGAAAAAACAAAGTTCAGATCTTTGAAGTCCATGGGAAAGTCATTGTAGCACAATGGGATACATAGAGCTAAGAACTGTATTGAATTCCAGCTGGAGAGTTAAATTACTAAAATATCACATTGGCAGTCAGTTAAAAAATCCATAGGAGGGATTGGAGGATGTGAGGACAACCCAACATAATTTCCATTTTACAGAGTCTTCCTAACAAAAGATTCCCCTCTGTGCTTTCTGGTCTGAACAATGGCCATCTCAGGGTGCCTAAAAGATCCCAAGCAGTGGTGACCAGCCTGCCACTAAGAAAGATTTGCCTCTGATCTGTGTGTGGTGTTATTTAATCCACAAGGCAGATAGATTAGTCCTGACTTGCAAAAAAAAGCAAACTCTAAGGATCATCAGCAGTGAGGAAATAACTGCCATTGGCAGTTATTGGAAAAAGTGGCAAGTCAGAGCATAATGAGTCTCTCATCTTACCTTCCTGTGGGGGAGGGTGCTGATCAGGAAACAGAGTCAAAATATCACTTTTCTCTTCAGTTTAACCGAATTACATATTTTATTGCCTAGTGGCTTAGGCAATAAATGTTACTGAAAGGACTAATTTAAGATCTGAATTTATTTTAATTAGTCTTTGTAATACTGCAGCAGATGTGAGTCTGCTGAAATGCAGCCTGTACTTGCTGAGAATCTCAATGAAGTCCCAAACAATTTAGATTGCTAGATAAAACAATTTTTAAATCCTATGAAGGGACAGGAAACCAAAAGAAAGGGGAAAGAAGGAAGAAGGCCTATGTGGTTCTGGATGTGTTCTGCAGGCACTGGCAGCCCTGTGGATGGGTCACAGCGCAGGATAATAAGTGGCAGCTGCTGTTAACTCCTGCAGGAGAGTCGATAACCTTACGTGGAACCCATACCCGGGTCCTGGGCAGCAGAGTAATGAGTCCCCCTGGAATGAACGCCCTGGCCTTCTTTGTTGTAACTATCGATCTACTGTAGAATCCTGATGTGATTTAGATGAGGGAGGAAGAGATAATGGCATTGATTATTCTATTTAGGAAGCAGACTAAGACAGAACTCAGGTACAATACACGAACAGAAAGGAAAAAAACCTCACTCAATCATTCCTTGTCTTTTCTTTGCAGTCCAAGGCTGCACAAGGTGGCCATGGTGACAGGGGAATACATCTTGATAAACCTGCTGTTCTGAATTTCAGGGACCATAACATTGTTTTTACTATCTAGATTTTTTTTTTTTTTTTGAGACAGGGTCTCGCTTTGTAGTTCAGGGTGGCCCTGAGCTCACTATGTAGTCCAGGCAAGCCTAGAACTCAGCAATCTTCCTGTCTCTGCCTCCCAAGTGCTGGGATTACAGGCGTGAGCCACCACGCCCGGCACTGTGGTATGTGGTATTGATTGCTGGTGGGCATAAGTCACCACGCCCAGCATTGTATGTGGTTACTGGGATCGAACTCAGGACCTTGTGCTTGCAAGGCAGGCGCTAGAACCACTGAGCTAAATCTCCGGCCTCTACTATCTAGATTTTTAATGATTATGAATCAGTCCTAAAACAAACCTCTGGATTATTTTAATGAAAAGAGAGAGAGAGAAAAAGAGAGCGAGAGAGAGAGAGGAAGAGGGGGGAGGGAGAGAGAGAGAGAGAGAAAGAGAGAGAGCAAGCAAGGGAAAGAGGGAGAGAGGGAGAGAGGAAGAGAGGGAGAGACAGAGACAGGCTGAGGAAGAATACTCACACCCCGGGCAGAAGTGTCTTCCCCACTCAACATCATTCTAACTTGATTAGGTATACATTTATTTTATTCAAAACTAGATGCTGAAGCCAGAGATTTAGCTCTGTGGTTCTGGTGCCTGCCTAGCAAGCGTAAGGTCCCTGGTTTGATCCCTGGTAACAGAACAATACTGGGTGTGGTCACTCATGCCCACCAGCAATCAGTACCACATACCACAGTGCCAGGTGTGGTGGCTCTTGCTTGTAATCCCAGCAATCAGGAAGCAGAGGCAGGAGGACTGCCAAGTTCCAGGCTTGCCTGGGCTACACAGTGAGCTCAGGGCCAGCCTGAACTACAAATTGAGATCCTTTCTCAAACAAAACAAAACAAAACAACAAAACAACTCAAACTAGGTTCTGTACAATAATTGCCCTAGTTTGGCCTGCTAGAGCAAAGTACCATAGCTTATTCAACACATATTTATTATAGTTTTGGAAACTGGGAAGTCCAAGGTTAAGGTGCCAGTAGTCAGTGTTTGGTGAGGACTTGGTTCCTAGTCTTCGTGAAGCTAGTTGTATTCTCACGTGGAGGGGAGGAAAGGTTGGAGAAGAGGAGAAGAGAGGGAGGAGGACAGAGAGTACCAGTTCTCTGACACGTGTGAAAGTGCTAATGTACCAGGGCTTCATTCGTATGAACTGATTTTGTTCCAAAGATTCCTAAAACGACGACAACAGGGTTAAGATTCTGACACATGGATTTGTGTCAGACATTCAATCCCTCACTCACAACACTGAGTGACATTCAGCAGACCTGGGCCACTCCATCCATTCCTCAGAGGGGGGCAAGAAAGCTGGGGGCTATGAAGATGAAAGTATTCCCTGCCCCCCCATAGTTAGTATTATTTGGGGGAGAATTTTGATTGTCATGACGGGTGGAAGGAGTGATACTGCTCATTTATATCTAGTAGGAATATATTATAGACACTATAATTATTCCACCATGTACAAGACAGCTTGCCATTAGAGAGAATTATCTAGTCTAAAATGTCAACAATGCCAAGGTCAAGAAATAGGACTATGTAGAATTCATGTAAAATTGCTCACCAAAAATCTGCTGAAATGCCCTAAAAGCAAAAAGCACACTGGTTGTGCCCCCCCCCCCCGGATTTATCCAATACCTGTGCCTTTTTTCTGCTTAGAGGTGGTTTGCAGTGCTGAGCCCTACCTGGCCCCAGAAACTGCCTTCTGGGGTGAAACCGTGAAGAGGACTAATGGCTTTGATCTCCATTGGGTTAAAATTCTGTACTTGAATAACACTGAGCAGTGAATGGCATATATCTTCTCTTAAAAAATAGAGACCTGGAGGCTACAAAGAGGAAGGGTGTTGTGACATTCTGGAATTCAGAGCATGAAAGAACCAGCTTTTATTCGGTTTAATAAGACACTGAGCTACGAATTTAGAGGCTTGAGATGGGCAGACCTGGCTGTAGCACATATAAGCTTTGAGATTCTCAAATAAGTGCTTAAGCTTTTGGAGTGGCAATCCCCCGCCCCCATGTCATCTGCAGGGAAGTACCTTCCAAGACCCCCAGTGGATGTCTGAGACTCTGGAGAGGACTAAACCTGATACACACTGTGTTTTTTTCCTATGTGTACATACTGTATCTATGATTAAGTTTAATTTATAAAGCAGGCACTTAAGATAGCAACAATAACTACTGAAGAAAAGAAATTGAAAAAATAGTGGTAGAATTTAATAAAGACAGTTTTAGCACTGGACCTTATTTCATAGCCATTCTGTCCTTTAAAAGATACTGAGAGAAATGAAATGATCGAGCCATGAAGGAGCCAGCTTAATTAAAAAAAGAATGATGGGTATAGTCCTTATATTTAGGAGAATTAATGTGGAGTACCCTGAGCACTCCCTGCTCTCTTTCACTAGACAGCTTTCTTAGGTTCAGGACACACACCCAGGATTCCAAATTTTCATTAGCACATGTGCCCCTAGGGAGGCTTCAAATGAATGAAACCTTTTTGAAAAGCTGAGCTTTGCTTGCTTGGAAGCAGGAGAAATTATTTCAGCAATGCTGCCAGGGGCTTCGTCAGAAAGGAGCTGAAAGCACTAAAGCCTTGAAGCACCCCACGCTGCTGTGGGTTGAGCTCAGATAGTAGTTAGAGCCCTGTGTCTGGTAACTCGTGGGGCAGCTGCCTGCAAGTTTTCTCTTTTAGAACCGATTCGCCTGGAGAGGGCTTCCGATGTATAAAATGTTCACATGTGCAAATTGTAAGCCTCGGAAGCACACAGATGGACTGTGATATTTTGATCGCCATTTTCTTTTTGAGGACTCGCATCAGGATTTAAACACAAAAAGGGAGACTTTTTCCAGTGTCAGTCAGGTTCTTCATGGGTGATTTGGGGAAGGTATGGGAAATCGTGTCAAGAACACTTCTCTACTGCCTCCCTTGCCCAAGGCCCTCCATGAAACGTTTCTTAGGTTGACCCACTATGATATGCCTTTCAGACTTAGAACAAAGAAAAAAAAAATAAATTCTTTTAGTTTTGCATACTCCATTCTGTTTATTCTAATATTTGGATATAAGCTATTTAATCTACGGCCTGATGTCTTAAGCCTGAGAATCAGCAAAACTATGAATTTTCTTTTGAATTTCATCAATAAATTTCTGAACGATTATGGATAAGCATTAACTTCTTGGAGTGATTTGGCAGACTTATTAGAAGATTTATTTCATCTGGATTTTGTAGATACTACTGGTATGGCAAAAGGATTTTTGTTTTTTGAGGTAGGGTCTTGCTAGATCACTGAGTTGCCCAGCTTGGGCTTGAATTTATGATCCTCTCACCTCAACCTCTCACTGTAAGTATTTCAAGATGGCTACAATAGTTCCCATGCTACATCCTTTTCTTAAATGTTACTCTGCTGGCTTCTTGGTGGAGGTCTGTGTTCCCAGCCCTTGAATCTGGACGGCCTGCAACCACAGAGAAGCTGTGTAACTTCTGTGAACCGGCTCTCAAAGTAATGGGACTTCTGCCTGGTCTCTCTTGGGTACCTCCTCTTGGAGCCCCACCACTCTTCTGTGAGGAAATCCAGGCAAGTGGGGAGTCCACATGTTTCACACAGCAGTTCAGCTGAGATTTCATAGGCAGCCAGCATCGACTATCAGGTACCGGAGTAAGAAGATTCCCAGGCCAATCATTGAAATTCCACCTGGCTTCTTCTTGTGACCAGGATAAAAACCAAAAGGGAAGACAGGTTAAAGAAAGGAGGTTTCATTCAAAGGAGCCAACACTTGCTGGGTTTGAAATAATCCTTTTTCTCCTTTACCTCCCTAGATAGAGGGTGATTCAAGATCTAAAATTGCCTTCCAAGAGATCAAATCTGGGGTGGAAAGTAGTAAAAAGTTTCAATAAAAAGTAGCCTAGGGACAAAGTTAAAAGCATGACTAAAAATACTTTTTCTAAGATCTTAAAAAGGCCTAAGGTGATGACTTTCAGACAGAACAAAGCCCCCCATCCTGTACATTAAGGACAGTGCCCATGGAAGTTTCTCTGTGATGCCACAGCGGAGATGGATTTTGCAGCAAGAGATATGTAGATGCTGCCTTTTCTAATGGAGTGGATTCCAAGTGAGTACACACACACACACACACACACACACACACACACACACACACACGGCTTTAAGGAAAATGGGATAGAACCACCACCCACTTGCACCAAAAGAAATAGAGACTTCCATACATTAAGAGGAGCTGTTGAACACCTAATGTCTTACAGACGGGAAGAAAGGTGAAAAGGCTGCTGAGTTACAAGACTTTTGGCAAAGCTAGTGTGGTTTAGGGGGGAGAAAGAAAAGCCCAGAAAGTGGAGCCAGGAGCCACAGTGTGGAACAAGACAGAGGGACAGAGCCCTAACTGAGGAACTGGCAACATGTGTTCAGCTCCATTTTCAAAGTGCTATGACACAGCAACTGGGCTGTCCTCCGGCAGCACCTTTTTGAAGGAGAATGAGTACACACTGGCCTCAGCTTGTGGGGAGCGAGGAATGCAGACAGTGTGTATTTCTAGTACGTAGGCTTTCCAGTAGAGAAGAGTAGTTCTTGAGGGGTGTACCCGAGGAGCTGTGCCAGGGACCCTTATTAATATGCAGGTGTAATGTATGTGATGATTTCTAAACTAGTGCAATAAAGGGTTGAGTCAGGTTCTCGAGGGGCTACATAGTGTTTTCAAGGCCAGCCAGAGCTACATAGCGAGATCCTGTCTCATACCCCCAAATGGCATAGTATTTGTGCATAACCTCTGAGCAGTCATCCTGTATTCTCTAAATCATCTCTAGATTACTTATTATATTTAACTGAATGTAAGCTTTGTACATAGTTGTCACGCTGTATTAAGAAAAAAAAAGCTTGTACAAATTAAGTGCAGACTCAACCATAGACCTAACTACCCAGTACATGTCAGCAACAGTATTGTTTTTCAAGTATGTTTGATCTCTGATTAGTTGAATGGGAGATGTGGAACTCATGGGTATGGAGGGCTGATTGTGTAGGGAAAGAGGGAATGAGACAGAGAGGGAACAGAGACAGAAAGACAGACAGAGACAGGGAGGGAGAAGAGAACATCAGAAAATATACTTCCAAGACTTAAAAATCCTCCATAACAATTTCTCAAACTTAATTTAGAACTTTGCATTTCTGCTGATGTTCTTGTTTTTTTTTTTTTCCTGAAATTGGTTTTTAAGGACAATCTTACTGCTTGTGGGCGTTTAAACTATGAATTTCAAGAGCAGCCACGGAAGTTGAGTTAGAGGCATCTCATCATATTCAGTAGCTGAATAGCCAAGAAAATCACTCTATGAACTGTCACCCTCACTGCTGATAAATATTTTTAATCCCATTCAAATATATTCCACTTTCAAGGCTATTTATAATAAGGTTTTCCTCCACCATCAATTCTATTCATGTGCTTGCCAAAGCTCCCCAAACTATTCTCCTTCCTTTCAATAAATTACCAAGATGTAATTAGTAATATATCAAAGGTATACTTGACCCAGCTCCCCACACCCTGTGCATAGAAACAAATTTTAAATAATGACTTCAACTTATAGGTTGAGTCATACACAGGTTCAATGCAAATGGACCCAGAGGGAAGACCTGTGGTGGTATAAGTTAGGCTCAGTCACCTAAGCAGTAGAATAAGGGAAAGAGAAATAAGGATGTGGTTGTTGGTATAAAGTTTAAGTCAATCACCCATAACCACCCACAGTCAGACATCCATAGTGCTTAGCCCAGGTTTTATATGGTGTAAAGTACAGCAATAATCTGATTCCCAGAAACAATTTTCTAGATTCCCAGGATCATTTAACACTGTTGATTAATTTCTCAGATATTTACACTGTTTTTCTAATGGTTTTATAATTAAAATATAACAAACAATGTACTACCATAAGACATAAATAGTTAAATTTGAGAGAGCTGGTTAAGTACGTGCAAGGCTTTCAGTTCAGAAACTCAGAAAAAAATCACTTTCAGCTCCCAGACAAGAAGACTGTGACAGTTTCCTGGGGCTGCTGTAACAAAAGCCTCCAGCAGAAAAACTGACACATCAGGAGGCTCTCATCTCATGATTCTTCTGAAGACTGGACATCTGAAAAAGAATGTTTACTGTGGACAGAGCCTGTCTGAGGTTGTGATGGAAGATAGAAGACCTTTTGTCAAACTCCTCTCTCAGACTTGTGGGTTAATTCACATGGCATTCTCTCCGCATGTGTGTCTGTGTCCAAATGTCTTGTTTTTGTAAGGACACTGGTTGTATTGGCCCATCTTTTTGATCTAACTTTAACTGGATTACCTCTGTGAAATCTGTGTTCAAATAAGGTCACATTCCACCGGACCTTCTAGAAATCCACAGTAAGTCTCCCTGAATGTTTCCTTTGCATCTTGACCTATCTGAAACTTGGCTTCCATTAAGATAATTTGTTTTGATGGGTAATCATTGTTCCTCAATATGTTCTTCTCATTGGACCCAAAGGTGAGGTGCTGGTCCTTCTGGCTTATCACTGCTTCTTTTGGATCATTCTTTCTCCTTTCTCCCTTAAAAGTTACAAACCCCTTGAGGCTTCATGTCTTCAAATTCTATCATCTTATTCTTGTCTTCCACCTACCCTCAGCCACTTTTTTCCATGGTCATTATACCTACAACCTTATCATTACCAATAACCCCACATAATATTTTCTTCAAGCATCTTTCATCACCACTTCATATTTCCTTTAATCACCCTATGATTCCCACTGCAGTCATTCAGCCTCATTGTTCCTACAGTTCATCATATTTCCTTTTTACTCTCCTTCCTTCTTTCATGACCTCATTTGTTCTCATGTCCTTACTTTCTTCCCTACTGAGCAGACGTGTCTTGGTCAATCATTAGAATAATCTACTAATATGAATTTTTAACTTCTTTGTCCTCTCTCATTTTATCAATAGGATAAAATTTGAATCTTTTCAGGTTCATCTCTTCATGTATTCTAAAACCATGTGTGGACAAAGACAATGGAGCCTATGTACATGGGGCTCAGTAAACATCCATGCCCATAGACCTCTTTCTTAATGAGATCTCCAATTCTCTGGAGACTTCCCTCAGCTTCACAGTGTAATATTTTTAGGAACACAAGCACCCTGGTACATAATTCCTTTTCTCAATAAGAAAAGTCCTCTTACATGTTA
Organism: Thryonomys swinderianus; assembly: GCA_004025085.1. Taxonomy (NCBI): domain Eukaryota; kingdom Metazoa; phylum Chordata; class Mammalia; order Rodentia; family Thryonomyidae; genus Thryonomys; species Thryonomys swinderianus. The sequence goes on along the minus strand of PVIC010000641.1, from coordinate 27,929 downwards.
AAGGGGAAAAATAACTCTTCCTTTTAAGAATAATATCCCCAAAAAGTGTTTTTTTCCGCAGTACTGGTGATAGAACTAGGACTTTTGCACAGAGCTACCTCTCCAGCTCTTTTTATTCATTAATTTTTAAAATTTTAAGGCAAAGTTTCATTAAGTCATAAATTGTCCAGCCTGGGCTTGAATCTATAAACCTCTTGTCTCATGCTCCAAGAATACTGAGATTTCAGGAGCATGCCACCATGCCTAGGTCTTAAGAAATCTTTTGCTTATTACATCTGCTAATTTACTTTGTGAAGTAGTTCATTGAAGTTCAGGAACCAAAATTTAGGCAATACAAATTTCAGTCCAGTTGATGAATCTGAAAGAACCTAGAGTTAATAGCCTATTTGGACATGCAGGACAATAACCCCACATAATATTTTCTTTAAGCATCTCTCATCACCACTTCATATTTCCTGTTAATTACCCTATGATTCCCATTGTAGTCATTCAGCCTGATTAAAGAAAAAGGTGAATTTTTAAGTGGTTTATCAATCTTTCTTTAAAAGAACACACTGCCATTTGCAGCCCTGGTCTTCTCTTAGAAAATTGCTATTTTGCTTTAGACTTTCTGAGGTATCATTACTCAAAAGGTACAAATGCAAACTAAAATGATGATAATGCCTTCCACATAGTGTTCTTTTTTCTCTGCTCCAGCATTTCATGTGAATTTTGGGTGTGAGAAAAAAAGGAAAAAGTCATACACATTTTTTTATTTTTCTCTTTTTTAAACAGTGATTTCCAGTTGTTTGACTTGCATGACTTGCCTTCTCATGGGAAATTTAATACATACTTCATCTTGTTCTAAACTCACTTTAAACAAACAAAAACACTGAAATAAAGTCTTAGCTTCTTTCCTAATTTTTAAGCAATGAATTTCTACTCATAGGATTCTCTTCTTCCCACTGTTTGTTAACCACAGCTTTCCTGCTGTAGAATAGTGTTTATTTAAATCAAATATTTTCCTTAGTTGTACTTACTTGAAAAAAAAAAACCATTGTTGATGAGATATGTGATTCTCTGGAATGTAGTTAAAAATAAGAGTTATAAAAGCACATTTTGAACAGTTTGTTGGCTTTGAAGTAGTTAACTTTAAATAAATTTTATAGTTATTCTTAAACTAGACAGTAAAATATGACATTTTTACTTGTAGGAGAAAATATTTCAATTTCCTTGAATTCCGAGTTCCTCTTTGCACACAAGGAAAATATCTTAGTTGTCATTTAATGTTAACTAAATTTGGTTAAACAGAGTATGTAGAACATGGAGGGCCTCTTCTCCTAATATTAATGGCACCACAGTTTTTCTTCTAAAATGATTAAATCTTTTTCTTACATATGAAAACGTATAAGAAGTTAAATAGGCTGTATTTGGCTAAACTTGAGACTTACTATCTTTTATCCTATCTACTCTTCATTTTAAAGACAAACTCATGCTTTATTAAGATTCTTAAAAAGTATCTATGTGGAAGACGACAAAATGGCGGAGCAGAGAATGCCAGCAGTTCAGATTCTCCGGGACAGAGTGTCTAAAATCTGGAAAACAATAGCTTGGAGAGGGACCAAAGTGAGAGGAGGGTACATGGGAACCACAAGGGAATAGACAGAGGGGAAGAAAATAGGATTAAGTGACTCAGAAGAGGTGGATCACATCCAAGAGGAGAAACTGCAGTGCCACTGACAGGGCTGGCTGGCTGCCCAGGTTGGGGTGGGGTTGGGGGGGCACACAAAGTGAAACTAACAACTCTGCGGAAGGAGAACTGCATCAAGATGAAGGGAATATTATGCGTTTGGAGAGAACAGCAAGAACTGAAACACTGCTTCCTGAGTGGCTCGCCAGAGTCAACAGTTGGTGAGTGATTATAGTTAAGCACCCAAGGACACTGTTTGTGGAGCAGGAGCTGGCAGGAATGCCACTGTAAGGAAAGGCTGGGTATTTAAACGTCTGTTCCCAAATGGCTCCTTGGCTACTTTGTCAAGTTCCCAGAGTGCATGAAGTAAGGACAGTCAGGGGAGGCTGCTGGCAGTGAGAGAGAAGACTGGAGTGAGTCTCTCTGAGGCAGGACGTGATAATTACAAACTTGGGTACTTTAGTCAGATGCCAGGTTCAGCCTGATTGGAACCTGACACTGGTGGTGTGTTCTCACTGCAAAAGGAAGACCCAAAATAAGGTCTTAGGGGTCCATTACAGGATTAACCTGCAGAATCCCCTCAGAACAAAGAAGAGACAAAAAAGGGGGGGGGACCACATATAATTAAAAAAAATACAGATACAAGTAGAAACATGGAGAACCAAGGAAATAGAAATCTCCACTCTCCTCTAATTCTCCTAAGGAGAGCAAAGGGTCATAAAGGGAGAAGAAAACAAATAGCAAGTAATAGAAATCTATGAAAACAGTGGAAAATTGGAATGACAGATTTAACAGAAATATGGAATTCTCAAAAAGATGTCAGTTAGAAATACCTGAAATAAACAGTATGGAAATCATACACTGTAGAAATAATCAATATGAAGACAGTGTCTGACACAGAGTATAAAACAGTAAATAATTACAAAGAGCTCAAAGAAAGCAAAAAGGAAGTGAGACAAGAGAAGACTGTCCAGCAGCTACTACACTACAATAAAAAATATGCCAATCTGAGTTAGAGAAAAACTAGAAGATAGCACAGATGAAGTCACTAAAATGATTACAGAAATCATGGATGAAAGTTTCCCAAGTATACAAAGAGTTTACAAGTAAGTGAAACTTATGGAATGCCAAGCAAGTGCAATAAAAACAGAAGCTTATTTAGGCATATCCTTATTCAATTCACAGATACCCAGTAAAAAAATCCACAATTTTAAAGACAGCCACTGAAAAACAAAATCAAAAACATCACATGCAGAGGTAAACTAATTAGAATCACAGGGCCAGGGATTTAGCTCGTGTTACCATGCCTACTTTGCAAGCACAGGGTACCTGAGTTTGATCCCCAGTACAGAAGAAGAAGAAGAAAAAAAAAGATTCACAGCAGACTTTTCAGCATAAATCCTGAAGCAAGAAGAACTTTCAGTGAAGTAGTTCAAATCCTAAGAGAAAACAATTTCCAACACAGACTAATTAACCCAGCAAAACTTTCCTTCAAAATAGATGAGAAATAAGTCACTTCCATGAAAAAGACCAGCCAGAAGATATGAGTGCTAAACCGGCTCTAGAGAAAATAATGAAGACTATTCTTGACAGAAACAGTGAATTGAACACAGCGAAAAATGCTGAGGAATCTAGTGGGGTCAATGGAAAAATAGCAACAAAAACAGCAGTAATAGAGAAACAAATAATACACCAACAGAAAAAGAAGATAATGATAGTAAACAACCAACAAATTTCAGCATTATCTCAGCAATATCATTCAATGTTAATGGCCTCAGTTCCCCTATCAAAAGACACAAATTGGAAGATGGGATAAAAAAAAAAAGAATCAGCTATTTATTGCCTTTGAGAAACTCATCTAATCCAGAAAGATATTCATAGATTAAAAAGTAAAGGACAAAAAGCAACATTTCATGCACCAGGGCCTTGAAAACAAGCAGTGATAGAAATTCTGGTATCAGACATGGTAAACTTCAAGTTAAAACTGATTAGAAGAAACAAAGAAGCTCAGTACATACCAGTTAAAGGAACAATGCAATAAAAACAGGTAACATTCATAAACATATATGCACTAAATACTGAAAAGAAACTGACTCTTCTTCGAACAAAAACTGCTGAAATTTTACCCCACTTTCACAATGAGACAGATCAACTAAACAAACAAAACATAGTGAAATTTCAGAGCTGAACCACACCCTTGAATTTAATGACTTGATGGATATATACAGAGTATTCCACCCTACTACAACAGAGTGTATATTCTGTACACGTGGTACTTTTTCCAAAATAGATCACATAGTAGTTCACAAAGCCTGCTTAAGTAAATGAAAATAGAAGTAATTAAGAAAGGAAATCACCTCATGCATGCTACAGGGCCACTGTGCAATGAAAACAGAAATCAATGATAGAAGAAACTTCAGAAAAGACATGTTTCTGGGAAGTTAATACCATATTCCTAAAAAACCATGAGTCACAGAAAAATATCAAAGAAGAAATTAAAAATTTTTGGAAGTTAGTAACAATGACTGCATAACCCAATGAAATCTTTAGGACACTATGACAACAATCTTTTTTTTTTTTTTTTTTTTGGAGACAGAGTCTCGCTTTGTAGTTCAGGCTGGCTCTGAGCTTACTACGTAGCCCAGGCAAGCCTCGAACTCAGCAATCCTCCTGTCTCTGCCTCCCGAGTGCTGGGATTACAGGCATGAGCCACCACGCCCGGCACTGTGGTATGTAGTATTGATTGCTGGTGGGTGTGAGTCTCCACGCCCAGCATTGTATGTGGTTACCAGGGATGGAACTCAGGACCTTGCGCTTGAGAGGCAGGCGCTGGAACCACTGAGCTAACTCTCCGGCCCTATGACAACAGTCTTAAGGGGAAAATATATCACAGTCAATGCTCGCACTGTAAAACAGAACAAGTCCAAATAAGTAATTTTATTAGAAATCTTAAGATACTTGAAAAAAAAAAAACCTAAAAAACAAAAAACTACCCCCAAGCCAGAATTAAGGAGGGAAATTAAGATAAGAGTGGAAATCAGTAAAACTGAGACTTAAAAATCTCTTTAAAAAATCAATGAATCAAAGATTTGGGACTTCAAAAGTATAAATAAACTATTTAAGCCTTTAGCCAGACTAAACCAAGATAAAAAGACTAATATCAATGCAATTATAACTAAAAAAGGCAAAATCACACTAGACATTGGAGGAATCCAGATGATAGTAACTACTTTAAAAATTATATTGCAACACATTAGTAAACTTTTGAAAAAATGAACACATACCTAGACATACATAAACTACCAATACCAATCCAAGAAGACATAAATATGCTTAATAACCTAATAACAAGCAATGAAATTTACTCAGTAATAAGAATCTACCAACTAAAAAAAGCCCAAAACCCAAATGGATTCACTGCTGAATTCTACAAAATCATTACGGATGTTATGTCATCAATAGTTCAGAACTTCTTCAGAGAAATTGAAAGAGATGGAGTGCTATCAAATTCATTTGTGGACAAAGAATGGCCGCAATCACAAAATCAACCAACGATAAATGCTGGCGTGGCTGTGGGGAGAAAGGAACCCTTCTCCACTGTTGGTGGGATTGCACACTTGTGCAACCATTGTGGAGATCTGTGTGGAGATTTCTCAGAAAACTAGGACTACGGGTCCCATTTGACTCTGCTATCCCCCTGCAAGGAATATACCCAAAAGAACTTAAAAACTCACATTGGAAAGACAGATGTACACCCTTATTCATAGCAGCTCAGTTTGTGATAGCTCAGTCTTGGAAACAACCCAAATATCCATCAACTGGAGAGTGGATAAAGAAGATGTGTTTTTTTTTTTAATAAAATGGAGTATTACTCTGCCATAAAGAATGACAAGATCGATTCATTTAGGTGCAAATGGAGACACCTGGAGGATATACTAATAAGTGAAATCAATAGATCACAGATAGACAATTTCCAGATCTTCTCTTTGGCATGAACACCTGTAGATGCAAATGAGCTCTAGAAAGTAGGACAGCTTTTATAGAGTGGAATATTTCTATAGGAAACTTGGTGTGGGAATGTGATGAGAGGAAGGAATAAATATGATACAGAAAGCAAAAAGAGCATGTATAAAGGGGAGAGGAGGTGTGGGTGGGTAGGGATATGGGTAAAAATGAGAATTAACTTGTGTCATATACTGGTACAAATTCCCCAATGTTATATGTGATTCTGAGATGTATATAAATTGTACCAATAAAGAATTCAATTAAAAAATTCATTTGTGGAAGCCAGTATCACCTGATCTCAATATCAGATAAATACCCAACTAAAAAAAGAGAACTATAAAGCAATCTCTTTAATGAACAAAGATGCAAAAATCTTTTTTTTTTTTTTTTTTTTTTTTTTTGAGACAGGGTCCCGCTTTGTAGTTCAGGCTGGCCCTGAGCTCACTATGTAGTCCGGGCAAGCCTCGAACTCAGCAATCCTCTGGTCTCTGCCTCCCGAGTGCTGGGATTACAGACGTGAGCCACCACGCCCGGCGATGCAAAAATCTTGATCAAGATATTACCAAATATAATATAGCATATTATAAAAAGATTGTACATCATAAATCAGGTATGTTTGATCCCAGACATGTGAAGATGACTCAACATATGTAAGCCAGTAAATGTAGCACATCACTCTAAGAAGAACAAGATCAAAGACCATAGGATCATGCCAATAGACAAAGTAAAGGCTTTCAAACAAAATCCCACCTGCCTTCACAATAAAAGTTCCAGAGAAAATAGGTATAAAAGGACCATATCTGACTATGATTAAGCCCATGACAAACCAAGGACGAACATTATACTAAGTAGGGAAAACTAAGCTTTCCCCCTAAAATCAGGAACAAGACAAAGATGTCCATTAGAATCTCTTCTATTTAACATAGCACTTGAAACACTAGCAAAAGCAATCAGGCAAGAGAAAGAAATAAAAGGGATATGTATCAGAAGGAAAGAACTCCAATTACTTGCAGAGGACATGAAACTCCACATAGAAGATCCAAAGGACTCCATCAAAAAACTTTAGGAAGTAATAACCAACTTCAACAAAGTACCAGGATACAAGATGAACACACAAAAATCATTATTATTTGTGTATACCAACAATGAGATGAGAGGGAAATTATTAAAAAATATCACTCATAGGAGCTTTAAGGAAAATGAAATAGCTTGGAGTTAACCTAACCAAGAAAGTGAAAAACCTCTACAAAAGAGGACTACAGTACTCCGAAGAAGGAGATTGAAGAGGATATCAGAAAATGAGAAGATATCATCTATTCCTGGACAGACAGAATCAATGTGTCAAAATGGCCATACTTCCAAGACTGTTGTACAGATAGAATACAATCATGGTCAGACTACCAACAGCATACTTTACAGGTCAAGGAAAAACAACCCTAAAATTCATATGGAAGCAGAAGACACATAGCAGTTCTAGGCAACAAGGATAAGGCAGGGAGCATCACAATCCCTAATTTAAATTTATACCACCCAGCTACTGTGATAGAAACAGCATGGTACTGGCAAAAGACAGACCCAAGAGTCAACAGAACAAAACAGAAGATGAAGAAACAACTCCAAGAACAATCAACTACATTATCTTTGACAACAGGGTAAAATACATTCACTGAAAGGAAAATGGTTGTAAATTGCATGAATTGCAAATGTGTACTAATAAAACAAAAAATTTTTAAGAAAGTATGTTACATTTTCACTTCTTTTGAAACTGATGATATAATTAAAAATCATTTATATAATAATGGAAGTTAAAATGTTATATCGATGTTATTTATGTAGGATGAAATATTCTTATGAAATATATCTTTTATGTACTGCTGGAATACAATCATTACCATTTGCGTAGGATTTTTGCACTTATATGCAGGCAGATTGACTAGGCAGAGTTGAAAAGTAAGAGAATATAGGGAAGGAACTGAGGGGGTTAAAGGGAGATATCTGTGCTGAAGAGGATCTCATAGGGCTATGAAAAAAGAATGAGATTAGGCTTTTTAGCTGAGGTGGGCCATTGTCTAGTTCAGTGATGGTGACCCTTATAGAGATGAGCACCTGACTACAACTCCAAACCCACTCATTTATCATAAAGAGCCAACACTGTAATTAAACTGGAACACTGAGATTAGTGTAAAAATGAAAGTACATACATGAATATCATTTGTCTTAAAAACACAGTAACAGAGCTTTCGATGATACAAACAGCTTTGTATGGAAACGTAAAAGTTTGCATTTGGTATGCCTAATGTCACGCGATCAGCGCAGCCTTTGCTGTTGTCCACATGCTGGTAATTTGTCAAACCTTGGCCACGGTGACTTGGCACATGTGCTGACAGAGAGGGTTCTGCGTGCCCGCTACAACACCGGTGCCATAGGTTCTCCACTATGGGCCTTGTCGATCGTTTTTTTTTTTTTTTGAGACAGGGTCTCGCTCTGTAGTTCAGGCTAGCTCCGAGCTCACTATGCAGCCCAGGCAAGCCTCGAACTCAGCAATCCTCCTATCTCTGCCTCCCGAGTGCTGGGATGACAGGCGTGAGCCACCACGCCCGGCTCGTCCATCGTTTTATCTTGCTTTGAAAGGTGGCTTTGGAGAAGCCCTTACTGCTTAAAGGAGCTATGAGCTCCATGAAATAATATCTGCTTGACCCAGTCTCAGTCCTGTGCATGATATATCTTGATTCTTATGTTTTCCCATTCCCCTGTGCTTCCTTCAACCCCCAGCTCTCCTATAGGTGTAGCCTTGTTTATGTTTATTTGTGGCCTCTACTTTTTCGTCTGAAAAGAAGCAAGATCCCACAATATGTTACATTCAAGAAACACACATGGCTAATATTTTAACCAGGGACCCAGAGGAAAAAAAATTAAATAAAAAGAAAATAAAAAGTGGTTTATATATTTTAAAATAAACTTTTTTTCTTTTCTTGGTGTAGAAAAAAATTAAGTTGTCTGTGCTTGAAATTTACATATTCTCAGGAACATTCTTTTTCTCTATATTTTAACATATGAATAAAATCACCGAGGAGAAACAATAATCCTCCCCACGGGGATCACAGTTCCAGCATGGAAATGAGAAGTAAAACTTTCCGCTTAACATCGAAGAGGCTCAGGTTCCATAGAAATGATCTGAGTCTTTGGAGGGTTTTTCACTGAGACAATGCATGTCTCAAGTGGGGGCTTGTGGTGTGAAAGATCACAAGACATCATTTCTTCAGTTTAATAATCCATTTAATACCATCTTTCAATCCCATTTCATGCTCAGTAAAGCAAAAATAAGTGAACCTTTTGCTGACATTGGTTTTTGCGGAAGAGCTTTTGTTTATAAAGCAGTGGCGACATAATCTTATCGTGGTCCATCATCACTGGTGTGCGCTGTCTCCCATCTAAGTAATGTTTGCCTGTGATGTGCGCAGTCTTTTCAGAGAGATGATGCCTGTCTTCTGCCAAAGTGGTCTGATAATGCTTGCTTTTAAAACAGAGGCAGGTTTCAACTTTCTGCCTCAGAAATCTCTTTGAGTGAAGTCTTTTATTCAACCATTTCTGAATTTTGCTAGGAAATGCGAATTCAACTGCTTGAACATGAATAAAAGGGAAGGCAGCTCTCCACCCTGAACTCATTTCAGAAGGCTGCCAGGTGGGCACTTGATGGTTTTATGCTGAACCTTCATCCCTGCGTGAGCTGTATTTGCCTGTGAAACGAGACTTAGGATCAAGTTAGAGATAAAAGGAATGAGGTGGAGCTGAGAAAAAAAAGTCACATTATATATGTCTGCCTAAGATCCATGAGAGTTAATGTGCACATCCCCATGTTTTTCCTGTCTGAGACTGATATCAGAAAAAGCCTGATGGGAATCTGCACTAAAATATCCCTTCATGGGACACATTTTAAGAGTTGCATTCAGCACTTGCAAAGGAACTATTTTATTATGGTCTCCAGAATTTTTGCATACTATGGTAGTTTTCAGGTTAAATGTGTATAGTACTTCACATGCTGTTTTCACTTAGAGTTCAAGTCCCATTGTATAGGCTTTGCACAGCCACATCCAGAGTCTGTCCTTTAACTCTACACCAATAGTTTTTCCATGGCAACCAAGAATTCTTTTCTTGGATGGCCTTCTGCTCTCTCTTTGTCTCTGTGTCTCTCATTCCCTCTTTCCTGGAAAGGCACACAGAAGTTCATATAAGTTGACAGTAGATCTAGGTTTATACCATATATCTAATCTCTGGCTTGAGAATTCTTGTTATAATACTTGATAAATAGGTATACCTAGCACAATGATATCCTAATATGAGTTCATTTAAGTTGATAAACATAGCACTAAATGACTAAGAGATAGTTCAGAAAACAAGAATAATAATTCCTGAAAGAACTTCGTATTATTATCACAAACAAATATCAAATATCTACTGTATGTGATATGCTTGTGATTAAAGTTCTTTTCCAAATTAAGTGGGAAGACAGGGCATGTGTCAAAGAAAATCATTTTCCAAGTCCACATCATCCTAAAAGTAGACACAGGGGTGCAGAATGTCCTAATGCTTTTGAGGTATGTGGAGATATTTGGTGAATAAAAAGAGAAAGAGGGACATGCATTTTAGGGATGGAAGATCTAGAAATACCAATCAATAGCTCAGAGTTAGACCTCATCTTTCATTGAGAACCAAGAATTCTGGAGACCTTCTCAGGGCTCAGGAGCCTGCATGTCCTGTGTAAAAATGGGGGTTATGATCCAAACCTGCTTAAAGGAGGAAGTTGAGTGCAATATGGCACCTGGTAAACCCACACACCAGATAACCCAGAGTGAAGGGTAGACTGAATATATATATGGCTGTAAAACTGGACTCTTACTGCTGAAGGTACTGAGCCACCTTGGTAGTAAAGTGCTCAATCAAAAATGCCTTGGACTCTTTGGAACCCTTCATGGCTGCTCTCGGACTTGATGCTGCAGTTTGTGAAGCCATGTGATCAGTGCCAGAAGAGACACTTGAGAAATAGTGAAGAATGGTGTGTGCCACTCTATTGAGAATTTTGTATGTTTTGGATAATACGCAGGAACCTGTGGCTAAAGTCTGTGTCCTTGCAAAGATGACCATCCACATGGGAGGTGTTATGCTTTGATTTGTAAAAGCACAGAGAGAATGTTTGCACTAAAATGTTTTATGGAAGCATGTAATTATTTCACTTCCCCTCTTGACTCCTTTTTTTCTTTGCTGAGTTATTGGAGCTGGACATTACTTCCCATGAGATTACCAAGCTTTCCATGATCACTTCAGTGTGCTTTGATACAACTGCCTGGATCAATGAGAAAACAATGACAAAGAATAGATTTTCCAACCTGCAGCCCTTCCGGTCTCCATCTGTAATACTGACACAGCAAGCTTCCATTTTATAGTTCTCTGTGGGTTCAACCAGAAATCAAAATGCACTAGAAACAAAGCCTGTTTGAACTTGACAATGAGGTTAATAGGAAAGAAAATAAAAGAGAGATTTGTTGTATCTATGAGTTCAGAGTTGTGTGTCTGATATTAATCACATTCCAACACAATTAATGTAGCACTATGTTTGGACAAGCAACTTAGTGCCAACTAGAAATCACCAGTCCTATTAATTTTTAAAAAAATTCAACAATACATTTTGTAAAACTTAATATAAAAGTATGAGTATGAGGTTAGAAACAGGCCAGAAGGAGTTCCTATCAAGTGTTACCCAGGATAAAGAATACGGACTTGAAGGGCCCAAGACTTTGTCTCTGGTCCATGTTTTTCAGTTTTAGTCAATACCTGACAGAAAAAGAGAGAGAAGGAAGTTGATCAAATATACAAATGAAAAAAATTGGACAAGATAATGAGCTTGCATAGCCATCCAAACATAAATGGACCGGGCAACAGACCAAAGTCAGTTGAAACCTCATAGGAAAAAAGTCTAGCACTCAGAGTAAATGTACAGTGTGTGTGTGTGGGGGAGATCTGTTACTATCTTGGCCTAAGATAAAGAGCTGAATGTTTCCATTTCATCAAAGGGGATGTTGTCACTTTAACTAAGAAAGACATGAAATCAGTCTGTGGTAAGAGAAGGATTTTGTAAATGAGAATTTTTGCATCTAATAAAGGGTGAGGCATTTCTGAAGGTTGCACATGCAAATCACTCTAGAAAGATGGAAATAAATTCACATTTTCTGAGTTTTATGCAGCTTTCCTTACTTCCTGTTCTTAGCATTCTCTACTTGCTCTAACATATGATGTGATTGTAAGTCTTTTATATTATCCTACTTTTTTCTTCAGATCCCAGAAAGTATCTTCAAAAACCAACTTCTACATTTTGCAAGAACTGGAAATGCCAGGCTTCACAGTACAGGCACTGCTTCAAAGTGCAACAGTGTTCTTGGCATCATTCCTTACCACTGCCTCTCTAAGTAGTTTCCCTCATATTTCATGATTTGGTTGAAAACCCAATATGGTTAGGAAAAAGATGTCCATAAGTGAGGCATAATTATATTGATTCATGTTCAGTTGATAAAGATTTATTTGTCCTGAAGCCATAATAATGGCCAAAATTTGCTCATGATCAATATCTCTTGAGCCAATAAATCTTGGTATTGGCAGCAAAAGCCAATATCTACTTAAACTTTTTTCAAAGTGTTCTTATAATTTGCTGATAGCATGAAGTTGGGAGCAAACAAAACTCAGTCTCTTGAGCTTTCTGACACCAAACTGAATTTGAATCTCTAAGAGTGAATATTCTAGATTCCAGTGATGTCAGAACAACTGGCTGATGGGGAAAGTTAATAACAAGGACTGTTATTTAGTGTATGTGCTGCCAGAGTGAGCACAAGGACTGATACTTAATGACATATTTTTTAGAAGGCAAACAAGAGGAATGCATGTGGAAACACTTTGTTAAAAATCCAATCATTATAGAGAAATGTAAAATATAACAGTGTTTGTCTAGAGATTTAAGTTCTGTGAAGTGTACTTGCAAAGTAATAACAGCTTTTTGTAAAATAAGCAGCAAGGGAAAGAAATGAGATCAAAGAAGAGGTAAATATATTTGAAATAAGAGAAAAAAGAAAGGACAGTGATAGGCATTTTCATGACTACCTAGCTTGTAGGAGGAGCCAAGGGACTTATTTCATGTGTCTTGCTACTTTAATTTTCCCAGTGAATCTATTAAGTACAACCAAATCCAAAGCTCAAGTATTATGCTACCAGAACTGAGCATAGGCTTGGGCTAAGTGCTAGCACAGAGCTGAAAGCTGAATCCAGGTCTGTCTGCTTGCAAACATCATGCTGATTTCATGCTTCTCTAGGCAAAATACCCAGCAGTTGCCTACACAAAAGCATTTGTGGTTTGTTAATGATGGGACAAGGCATTTTTCTGAGGCTGGCTAACAGGCCTGGGCTATTTTTGCCTTCTCACCCTGTTTTATTTCTTTTCTATATTAATGAATCCCAGAGCATTTTGTGGAAGGACATGAAACATTAGTGGCTTATCATCATAAAAAAGCAGATAATGCAATTTGGTCCTTGATTTGGTGAAGAAGATTCTTTGCAATCAAACCACGCTGGAATGGCTTTGACCCTGAGACGCCCTGCTTGATTCACATTCAGTTTTGCCACTTGTAACCATGTGAACTTAAGGAGATTCCTCATAAGTCTTAAGTCTTTGTATTGTCACCTGACTGATACAAAAGAAATCCTAAGGTTGTGGACATCATGAAGTGGGAAGAAGGTTCAATTTCATAAGGAGCAGGACTCCAGGGTTTTCGCACATGTCATTTGCCTAAGAAAATATTAAGAAACTAATATTTCAAGGACAATGAAGTGTTATGAGGAGCTCTTATTTTCTGATGTAGAAAAAAGTGTTCTAAAGTGTTTACTCAAACACTTTTAGATTAAAAACTTGGCCAATGCATTTCAAACTTTTAATACATTCTTTTAGTTATTTACTTGTTGCCATTTTGAAATTATGCAAATAGTATATGAATATATATTAGGAAAACACTAAAATAAAAAGTGAAAGTGTTTGTGTAGAGCAGCTGTACAAATCTTACTCCCCTTCTAGAGGTAACCACTGCTATTGGTCTGGTATAGTAGGATCTGTGTATTTGACTGTGAACCTGAGTATCTATATGTAGCAAGCACATAATTCTGTGGAGGTTTTTGTAACATGAAAATATCATGCTTCCATTTTTGTTCTTTTCTTTTTTGTTAAATATGCACCCAAGCCCAATAGTTATCTTACTGAACTATAGATTTACTATTTTGAGCATGTCGATTTCCCTGCTTATCTAGATTGAAGTGTTAAAAGAGTATGTTTTTTGCAGTATCAAACCAATCATTTTCTTCAATTTCCTACTAATTTTTACAAAACAATGCAGCAAAATATGCAATTATTTCAGTATTCTCGTGCAAACACTGCTGTACAAAGAAGGAAACACGGCTGAAACAGAACTAGCAGACACCAGGCAGTGCTAATATGCACTTGTGTAAGATATTTATTCATTAATAACATCTAATTCTAGGGGAGTAAAGTAGCTTCAAAATACATGTGCATTGTACAAATATTAAAGTTTAAAAAATTTCCTTATAAAATTTGACTTCACAGCCGGGGATTTAGCTCAAGTGGTACCGCACCTACGTTGGAAGCACAAGGGCCTGAGTTTGATCCCCATACCACCAAGAAAAAAAAATTGATTTCATGAATGGATATAATTTGTAAAACCAGGGGGACCTAGTTTTATAAGTTTGTGAAACCAAGAAAAGAGAAGAGAGAAAGAAGGGAAAGGAGATATAAAATGGTTGAAGATATAAGTATATATACAAATTCCCCACAATGAATTTGAAACATATACTAATAAACATATTATGTTTATTAGTTTATAAACATATGAAACATATACTAATAAAAATGTAGAAATAAAAGGGAAAGAAAAATCTTGCTTTTACAGAAAGTATTTTTTCAGTTGCATATAAGTGTTCTCACATTTACCCAGTGTAATGTGTGGATGTGTATCCAAAGAAGAGAAAAAGAGAGAGAGGTTTTTATAATTTGTCTAAAAAGATTTTGCTCTCATGTATTTAATAAATGGGTCTTATTTTATAATTAGCATTTCTCTTAGTTCCTCTCCATGTGCTTCTGACTACATCCTCATGCATTTACTCTTAGGAAAATAATAGACTTAAGAATGAAGTTCTTTTTTGAAAGTCACCAACAAAATACAGATGATAACCTCACCCAGCTAACAATTGAATTCTGTCCTTTGAGTAATACCATACAGTGGAAAGCAATGTCTTGATGGATCATTCATGGAAAACTAAAGTAATTACCATCATTCTAATATTCCTATTTAAATGCATGAAAAACTGATTAGCTGAAGGCAGCCCTATATATAGCAGAAATGGCATCTTCTTAATATTTATGCTAATGTAAAAGACATTTTACACAAAGGTTAGAGGTGACATATGGGTAAGAAATGATCTTAACATACATACTTATTTACTTATAGCAATGCATGACATGAATATTACTCCCCAAGAGAGATTTAAGAGGCAGAGAAGGCTAGGTATGGAGAAATAATTCAATATGAAAATGCATATACATTTATGGGCACAAATATAAACAGTTATACGACATATTCTTACAGAGTCGCCAGCCACTCCTGCTGAAGTGGAACACCCACAGCTCCAAGCTCTAGTTTTACAAGTAGATTTCAGTTCCCTTTCAGCCTGAGGTAGTTGCATATTTTTAGTCCAAAGAGAATTTTGATGGAAATTGGAAAAGGTTTAATGATATAGCTGACTCTGAGCATTAGCTACCTCACATAGAAAGAAACTAAAAAATGTTAAGCTGATGCCATTTCAAATTGTAGTCACTATCTTAAGCAAGGAGCGAAGGACTTGGCGTCTAAATTCAATTTGATTTCTCTACTGTCATTTCCACATGGCTAACCCCCAGACTGAATACTGTTTTCTGCCAGCTCTCTAAGCACGCGCCAAGGTGAGACTCCCTAGAAACGGCGCATAACAATGAGCGCATCGCAGCCGTGGAGCATGCAGAACAAATAAAACATGAAATTACACATGGAATCGAGAGTCGCATAGGCAGGCTAAGAACGGGTTACTGCCAATAACGGATTTCAAATAAGCCCCTGATTTAATGACAATCCAAAGCCGGAGCCTGATTAAGGGTAATCAAATGCTTCTCTTTTTATCTGCCTCTAAGTCATTTTTTATATAAAAAACCCCTGCTATTACAACATCAGCAATGTAAGGCTACACAAAGATCTGAAAATAGAAAGGTCATTTCCACAAGCAGTTACAACACGATGCGCTCGCACACAGAAAGCGGTCAAGTAAACAGGTAACCCATAGCAACTTCTTACTCAGCACGCTCGTGCAAGCTCACTGGAGAGAGGGAATGTGCTCTCCACGTAAGCATTCGAGTTGAGCTTCTCCTTGCTGGCACAACTGTCACTCACAAGAGGCAGGACTTTCAGATTTAAATACTAAAAACAACTAGGTGATTTGCCCAGGAGGACAGGTGAATGCCCTGGAGAGGGCCTCAGGTGGGTCCCCGAGGCCTGCGGTCCTTTCCTGGTTCACACTGAGGACCCACTGCTCGTGCTCATTTGTCCCATCCTAATCATTCTGTGGCACCCCAGCCTCTCCACATACACTCCAGGAACCAAAATTTTCTTTTGTATCTGAGTATATTTCTTTCAGCATTTTGTCGTCTATTATGTAGTTTTGTTTTATATGTTTTTGGGTATAATTGTTGCTTCTGTGCCTTCAGTCTTCCTGAGGAGACTGATATGACGGGTACTTACTAAATTAATATCGTTTTGTTACAGCATTTCATTATCCTGTGACTGTCATAGAGCGTACTGGCCCTGGAAATTCTAGGTCAGTCACCCAACATGGCATTATGGTGCGACCGAGAGACTCTGTGGACATGGACATAACGAGGCTGCTGGCCCTGACCCATCAGACTGGCTTACAGTGGACTTATAGAAGTGGAGGAATATATTCTGGAATAACGATAGGAAGTGTAGGACAATGAATATGGAAGCCACTAACATGCCACTTGCATATTGTCAAGAATCACATTCTACACAGAATTGTACATGCTATACCTTTATGTAGTTGGCTGTGCATTGAGTTTGTTTACACTAGTGTCACCACAAACAAGGCAGTAGAGCCTGGCACCACATTAGAGAGACCCTAAGAGATGGGAAATTTCCACCTCCAACCACCTCCAGGCCCATTGGCGTGGAGACACTTCATGGGGCACATGGCTGTGTACTGCCGAAGGTTGTGTGTGTGTTTTGTATGCCTCAGAGCCAGAGAAAGGTTGCAGAAGCCGATTCCTGTTGGTCTGTGTCCAACTTCCTTGGAAAAACACAGTTTAGTTGCATCTGCTTCCTGAGAGGGACTAGAAGTCAGAGAGGAGAAGTGCACCACTGTTTTAGGTATCTGATTTTCCACAGAGCAAGGAGAAAAGCAGCTTTGTTTCCTCTCATCCTGAGAATCTTATTGTTGGACAGACTCCTGAACTTTTGGGGTTTGAGCTCACTGCTTTCCTGCCTGTCCTTGGAGTCTCCTGCCAGCCCTAATCCCTCATCTTCCATCAGACACTTGCTTCAAGGTAAAGAACAGACATTTTCAAGTGTTGCATTAAGAACTTGGCTTTCTTGGTGACATGGGGAGGGAGGGAGAGAGAATATAAGGTTGTAAGAAACACTCATTGTGACCAGGTACGTTCATTCCCCTTCTGACACCTAAGGCTTTCTTTGCAGCGCACGGCAGTGTCCCCAGCTGCTCCAAGTAGCTACACATTTAAAGTTAAATGGAAAGTGAAGTCTGCCACTAAGTTTAGCTCTTCTGATGGAATCCTTGGGAGATTATTACTTCCTTCTGGCTATATCAGGCCCCCACTTTTCCCATACCTATCAAATGCCTTTGAAGTTTAACTTCATTTGAAATATTGTACAGTAAATGCACTCAGTGTGCTAATGGGCTGCATGGATTAATGGAGCAAATAGTTGCTTAAATTTAATTTAAAAGTAGTTCAGATAAAGACCTAGAGAATTAGTGCTGGGGTTAAGGATGGAACCTACTGAGCTATGCCTGGCTGGAGGGAAGGATAAGGGAGGAGGAGGGCTTTTCTCTGCCCCCTCACCTTTTACCGAGAGAGGACTTTGTTTAGTCCCTTTGTGTCACCAGGGGGGATTTTGGTGTAAGGATAGATATGTAAAAATTGCTTTGAGATGAATTGAATGTAGCTCTGCTGTGCTCTACTGGAATGGGTGTGTGTGTGGCCCACCAGCCTTATCCCTGCTCTCTATTATATATTGCATGCAAGTATTGGCTGCTTAGAACAACTAGTATACTTTTATGGCAAAAGAAGAAAAATATATACTATACAGTCACAGCTACACCAAGAGTATAGGAAAAAGCATCAAATTCCTTGGTACACACAGATTTTTCTGTAGACTTTTTTACTTCACTCTGTCAATAGGCCGCAGTGATCCAACTGCACCTCATTACCATTTTTACAACACTCTGCAGCAAATTCTAATTCATAATCAGACATCTTTCCCAATTTCAGGTCACAAAATTAGCTTAAGCAGCCTTAATGAACGCAGCCTCCTCAGGTTTTACATTTACTGACGTCTTAAACTAAAATATTCCTAAAAGGAAGCAGCTCACTTAACACTGCAATCCATAAAGCAAACCAATGATACCACAGGTGACATAGGGAGACTCATTTGTGCTCTTTCTCAGCTCTTTTCTTGTTTTGTTTCCTGAAGAGGTCACTGATATTCTTGGCAAAACTAGATTGTCCTCAGTTACGCCATAAGTGGGAATGAAGTAAGTATTCTGGAGAAGCTCTCACCATCGTTTCCTACAGAACAAGCACTGAACTGTGAAAGTTGTCAGGATCAAAATGGAGTCTCATTTGTCAAGCTGAACAAAAAATAAAATAAGTAAAGCTGAGGTTTTTGAAGGAGAGTATGTGAGGAATAAGAAGGATTTTTCATGAAAGAGTCTACCAGATTCATAGTTCAACACAGAGGCCATAACAGCCTTATTTATTTATCTATCTATTTATCTATCTATTTATTTATTTATTTATTTAGAGACAGGGTCTCACTTTGTAGTTCGGGCTGGCCCTGAGCACACTATGTAGCCCAGGCAAGCCTGGAACTCAGCAATCCTCCTGCCTCTGCCTCCTGAGTGCTGGGATCACAGGCATGAGCTATGCCTGGCACTGTGGTATGTGGTTACCAGGGATCAGACTCGGGACCTTGAGCTTATGAGGCAGGCGCTGGAAGCCCTGAGCTAAATCCCTGCTCCCCCATCACAGTCTTACAGAGAAAATTCTTCTGCGAGGATGTCTGCTCAACAACTGTTTGTTTCAAAGTCTTCAGCCAAAGAATTGGTCCATGCAGTCAATGATTATTACCTCAAAATAAATAATTCTCCCTATTTCCCTCCTTGAATATGGTCCTACTTCAGTATGACATACACATTCTCATTACATTGTTTTGGTATCCTCAAGTAAACTTATTAATCTTTGGAGAAATTTTCCTTGAATGTTAGGTTGACAGACTCAAACAATCTAGATGTAACTTGGGTTAACATTTAGGACTTAGATGCCCCCAAGAA
This sequence comes from Thryonomys swinderianus, assembly GCA_004025085.1. Classification (NCBI taxonomy): domain Eukaryota; kingdom Metazoa; phylum Chordata; class Mammalia; order Rodentia; family Thryonomyidae; genus Thryonomys; species Thryonomys swinderianus. The sequence continues at coordinate 8,539 of PVIC010000641.1, read as the reverse complement.
AAAGGACAGGTTGTGATATAAGTTTGGGTTCCCCGAAGAGGAAGGACCAGCAGATTATATAAGCAGGGTTTATTAGGAAAGTGGCTCATATGCTTCTGGATGCTTACTTACTAGGCCTCTCACGGGTCAGCTACAGGCTGAAGTCCCTCGAATGCCAGAAGCATGGGTCAGTTTATCTGCAGCTGTTGTGAGACTGGCCACTTGGACGGTGCCCACCCACACCAAAGGTGGATGTTCCTCCACTTGATCTAAGCAGATTGTCATGCTGCCCTCCTCAGGAAGTGCCCTCACAAACACACTAAAAAAGAATCGTTTCCACGCTTCTTGGATTTCCTGGATCCGCGCACGCGGACACTGAAAACGAACTGTCACATGCTGGCATCACACAGAGCAGCTCAGGAGGCGGGTCTAGGAACAGAGAGGCTGCGGCGGGGGGAGGGTTCTCCACATTCGTCTGGGTTCATTGGAAGCGTTGTTTCCCTTCGGGAGACCCAGTAGAAACCTGGCTCAGGGCCTGGCACAGGCTGACTAAATGTTTATCAAATGAAGGAATGCCTGAAGCAATATCAAATTCTACTAAATATATACCTTCCACTTGCGCTCACTTAAAAAGACACCTTTTTTCTTGGTTATTTTGTCTAATTAGTACATGTTTATAATTCATGCAGTTTACAGTCATCTTGGGGAATGGTTATATGTACATATATCAGGTTTAAAAAGTTTTTTTGTCCCCTTCTCCTTTCCTCCTCCTCTTCCCTCCACTTCTAATTCCCTAATTCCCTTTTTTTTTAAATTTTTTTATTTTTTTTTTGAGACAAGGTCTCGCTTTGTAGTTCAGGATGGCCCTGAGCTCACTATGTAGCCCAGGCAAGCCTCGAACTCAGCAATCCTCCTGTCTCTGCCTCCCGAGTACTGGGATTACAGACATGAGCCACCATGCCCGGCAACCTAATTACCTTTTTTGTAACCATTAATACCATTTGTGTTAGCACATGTTATGGCTTATCATATTTATATTGATTAGTGTTTTTAGAATATTTATTCTTCTCATTTCCTCAACTTCTCTTCTGGTTCCTTTATACCATTTCCCTATGGAAGACTCACATTTTTAACTGGACAATTCTCATACAAAGAAGTAGATGATTCCTTATGGTAGCAAAAGACACAGGATTGCTACTTGTTATTTAATTTGCTTAACACAGATTGTAACTACAGGTTAAAAAAATAGTAGGGAGGGCAGGGAAAAGGGGAAAGATGATAATCAAGATGTATCACATACAGGTACAAATTCTCAGTGTTAAATGTGATCATGATGTATGTACAAAATGTACCAATAAAATCAATTAAAACAAGAAAAAGAAAAAAGAAAACAATTTGGGGCTCTGTTCATTCTGATTTCCTATTATTTTTGTGACATGCTATTTACCCTTAAACAATAATGTGAAATAAAACTCATCATTCATTAGCAAACTGCTGCTAATTTACTAGTTTCTTCTTAAAGAAGGCTATAATAGAATTTAGTTTATTCAGCCTGGTATATAATCCTTAATACATTTTAGATTATTGCTTAAAAAATAAAGTCATAGATGAATCTTGTATAACTTCACCCAGTTTTACCCAGTTAAAATATCTTACAAAACTGCATGTACTATAAAATTACAGTCTGGCTCTTGACACTGATAAAGTCAAGATGGACAACATTTATATCTGCACATGTCTTCTTCATTTGCCACTTTCCTCTCATTCTCACCCCCCCAAACCACTAATATGTTCTCTGTAATTCTGTCATTTCAATAGTGTTATGCAAGTAGAATCACAGAGTATATAATCTTTTAGGATTGACTTTTTTACTGGAATAATTCTTGGGAGATTCACCTGTGTTGTTGTTCATATTAATAGATTATCTTTTTTATTTCTAAGCAGTATTTCATAGTGTGAATACATCACTCTACTCATCTACTGGTGGACATCTGAATTGCTTCCAGTTTTGGTTATCATGAGTAAAGTTGCCATAATCATTCATGTAGAAGATTTTTTTTTTTTGAGACAGGGTCTCGCTTTGTAGTTCAGGCTGGTCCTGAGCTCACTATGTAGCCCAGGCAAGCCTGGAATTCAGCAATCCTCCTGTCTCTGCCTCCCGAGTGCTGGGATGACAGGTGTGAGCCACCATGCCCGGCACTGTGGTATGTGGTACTGATTGCTGGTGGGCCTGAATCACCACTCCCAGCATTGTATGTGGTTACCAGGGATCGAACTCAGAATCATTGCGCTTGCGAGGTAGGCACTGGAACCACTGAGCCAAATCTCCGGCCCCCATTCATGTACAGGATTTTGTAGGAAAGCGAATGTGTTTTCATTTCTGTGGAATGAATGCCAAAGAAGGCCTTTGCTGAGTGGAACTCATAGATTAGCTTTTAGTACACTAGTAAGCTGCTTCCCGGAGCAGTCGTGTCACTGTACATTCCAAGCAGTAGTGTGAGAGACTTCCAGTTGCTCTGTGTCCCTGCCAGGATTTGGTGTTTTCAGTATTGCTTGTTTTAGCTATTGTGAGAGTGTTGTGATGACAGTTTAATGTGTATTTTCCTAATGCTGGACCTTTCTCATGTCTTTATTTACCATTCACATATCACTTTGGGGAAATGTCTTTTCATGTCTGTGTATTTTCCAATTTGTTTAAAAATATTTATTTTATACAGTTTTTCTAGGAAGTAATCTTCTGCCAAATATGTGGTTTGTAAGAATTTTCTCCTACACTGTACACTGAGTTTTTTTTTTTAATCATTTTAACAAGACTTTTCACAGAGGGAAAGTTTTATATTTTGAGAAGTCTTTTTTATAGAATTTTCCTTTCAATGGGTTGTACTTTTGTGCTGAAATGATGAATTGCATAGCCTTAAATGTCAAAGATCCTCTCCCTCTTCTCTCTTTTTTTCTTAAAAATTTAGTTTCAGCCAAGTGTGATAGCACATGCCTGTAACCCCAGCACTCTGCTTGTTTGTTTATTTGGAGACAGGGTTTTTTTGAGTTCAGGCTGACCCTGAACTCACTGCATAGCCCAGGCTGGCCTTGAACTCACAGCAATCCTTCTGCCTCTATCTCCTGAGTGCTTATAATCCTAATATTCTGGAAGACTGAGGCAGGAGGATTGTAGGTTCAATCTCAGCCTGAGAAATTTAGCAATTTAGAGAGATCTTGTCTCAAAGTTATAAAAAAGAAAAAAAGAAATAGAACGTCTGAAGATGTAGTGTTTTTGTTTGTTTTAGTTTTTGCTTTTTTTTGAGACAGAGTCTTGCTTTGTAGTTCAGGCTAGCCCTGAACTCTCTATGTAGCCCAGGCAAGCCTTGAACTCAGCAATCCTCCTGCCTCTGCCTCCTGAGTGCTGGGATTACAGGCTTGAGCCACCAAGCCTGGCCAGAGCACAGGTTTCTTAGTTCCCCAAATGTGAGTGATGGCTTCATTGCTATTACCTCTATGACTCTGTATAAGTCACAATGTCTGTAGGCCTCAGTTTCCATATCTATATAATGAGGGTAATAAAAACACCCATTTGGACTTATTGCAAGGGTTAATGAAATAATGAATGTAAATTGCTCAGTGCAGAGCCTAATTCAAATTTGTGCAATAAATGTTAAGCTATTATTATTATTATTACTATGTCAACTCTGGAAAACATGTTGAATTGTATAAATTACTGTTTTGTATCTATATTCATGGAGAATATATTGGGGCTTTTGTATCTATATTCATGCAGAATATATTGGTCTACAGTTTTCTTTTTTGTACAATGGTCTAGTTTTGGCAAAAAGGTAATTTTAGGTTCATAAAATATCTTAGAAAGTGGCACCTCCCCTTAAAAATGTATAAAATTGATGTTAGTCTTTAAATATCTGTAATAAGTTACCAATAAAACCAGAGACTACAATTTTGAAAGTGGATTTTTAGGAGTTATGGGGCTATTCAAATGATCTACTTCATATTGAACAACTTGCATTTTTCAAGAAAATGGCCCTTTTCATCTAAATTGTAAAGTTTATGTGCAGGGAATTTCACTTCTTTTTTAAAAATAGGTTTTCCTTTGTTTTTACTTATTGTTTACAATATATTTGGATTGAATTTTGTCCCCCTTCCTGACTCACTTGTATGTTTAAATACAAACCTCCACTATCAATGAGTCAGGTGAGGTCATTTCTGGTATGACTACATTTGGAGATACTGCAAGTCTTATGAAAGCAATCTAGTAAAACAGGTAATTAGGATGGACTCTAAGCCAGCTTGACTAGTCTTGATAGAGGAAATTTGAATGCAGAGATGAGCATGGAGAGGAAACAATGTGAAGAAAGATGGGAAGCAGCTATCTATAAGCCAGGAGAGAGACCCAGAGCAGATCCTTCCATCACAGCCCTGGGAAGGGAGCAGCACTATGGACATCTTGCTTTTGGACTTCCAGTACGCACTGTGAGAAAATAAATTTCTGTCGCTTAAGACATGCAGAGAATGTACCTTTGTTATAGGAACCCTGGAAACTAATGCTAAGGCTCAATAATGACATTTGCTTTTTCATTCTTGACATGTCATTTCTATCTCTCTCTTTTTTAAAATCAGGCTTTATTATTTCTATCTTCTCAAAGAACTAGGTCTTTATTTCACTGTTTTTTCCTTTCAGTTTCATTACTGTCTGGTCTTACTCTTCCTTCTGCTTGTTTTGTGTTTATTTTGTTAATCATTTTCTAGTTTCCTGGAGTGGGGGGACTTAGTAGATATGAAACTTTTCTTCCTTTGTAATATGTGCAATTAGCACTATAAATTTCCTCTGTACTACTTTCATGGTGTTCTACAAATTTTGATATATTTTCATATTCATTCAGCTCAATATATATTTTTATTTCCCTTGACATTTCCTATTTGATCAGTAGATCATTTAGAAATACTTTGTATGCTAGATGTAGTGGTGAATGCCCATAATCCTAGCATTTGGGAGGTTGAGGCAGGAGGATCACTGTGAATTAAAGGCCAGTCAGAGCTACATAACAAAACCCTGTCTCAAAAAAATGTACATTGTTTAGTTCCAAGTGTTTGAAAATTTTCCTGTTTTCTTATGGAGTTCTCATTTTATTTTATTGTGGGTAGAAAAAACAGTCTACATAGCTTCAATTCTTTTAAATTTCTTGAAGTTTATTTGTATGATCCATGATGCAATCTATCATGGTATGTGTTACATTCACACTAGGAAAGAATAAATACTCTGTTGCTTTTGGATGAACTTAGCCTATAAATATTGATTCAATACTGCTGGCTGATGATACTAAATTCTTCTGTATCCTTGCTAGTTTTCTAATTGTTTCAATGATTTTTAACAGAGAGGTATATAACTGTAGATTTTTTTTCTGTATCCTTTCCATACTTTCAGTTTTGCTCTCACACATTTTGGGTTGTGCATATTTTTCAGCTGGAATCCACTGTAGTTAAAGGGAGCCCTGTTCATATGGTGATAAGGTATGGGGGAAAAGAAGCCATCAATAAGCAATTTACTGATTAAATCATAGTATTGTAATGAGTGACCTTGGGGTGTGGCTTTTACAAGTATTTCTCAACTTCCTCTTGCTTAGGTGAGAGAGGAAGATTAGCAGAGCCTTGAATTCTCAGATGGGTATGAGAGTAAAATCAGCAGTTATTGTCAAATGTCTTCATACTTTTTTGTTCCTTTGCTTAAAATATAGCAGGCCTTTATTTGAGCAGTTTTTTTTTTTCTTTTTGAGACAGGGTCTCGCTTTGTAACTCAGCAATCCTCCTATCCCTTATTTGAGCAATTTTGATTGCTTCTATTGGGATTTCTAGGTTACTGGCTTTTTCAATAATAACTTTGGGATGTGTGTGTGTGTGTGTGTGTGTGTGTAGATTTGACACGTCATTTCTTGGGTTCCAAGACCCTAGTTGATCTGTCTTCTCTCTACCTATTAGATCCTTCTCATGTTTGCTTCATAATTATTCCAGAGATTTTAGTTGTAATTAGCAGAAAGGATATGGAAAGGTATGCTGCCATTTTTTTCAGAAGTAGAAGTTCTAGTATTGAAATTTGCAAGGACTGTAAATATCTGTGCTTTGGCTGAAAAAGATTTACTATCTCTCTTGACATTGTAATATTTTGAAACATTTATTTAGAAAATTGAAATGTTTTAAAGTTGTTTTTAACTACTCGTTAGTATGACTGTCTTCTTGTTGACCTGTTGTTTATCAAACTAGCCTATTCTCTTAGAGGGAGATACACTTACATTGCATTGTGATTCTCCATTCCTAATATTTAAGTTAATTCAAACTTGACCATTGTTATCCAGAAGGCACTGATACAATACACCAAGTTCATATCTCATTACATTTTTTGATGTATTAAAGATTAGAAAGCTATTTAGATAGAAACATCCAATTGTATGTGACTGATCTTAAAGAATAAGAAAATAGAATAAGAATATAGAAAAGGTGGCTGTAGAACTGATTGAATGGACTGTGTTAGTACATCGCTTAGCATGTAGTAGACAATAAATATTTGTGAGGGAATGAGTAAAGATGCATTGGATATTTGATGGAGACATCATCCCCTGTGAAGTAAGAGTTTTGTAACAAAGATATAAATAGAATACACAAGCCTATCAGGAAATTTATGGTTATATGCACAGATATAGTTTATGAACCAATATGTAAGAGAGCTTTGGCTTATGTAAGTCAAAAGCACTTTTATGTATTAGCTCACTGTACAGATACAGATTCCTGAAAATTTATTTAAGGATCAAATAACCTTTTCTTTTTTAACATTTCACAAAGCATGAGAAAAATTCTAGTCATAAAGTTAACACTTTTACTCACACTGAAGTTAGTTAATAGTTAAGCCTCTAGAGTATATTGAAAATTTTTTCTTCAAAAGACATTCAAGCATTTGGTCATTGTTGCAAAATGGATTCATTCTTTCGTTCATAAATGACATTTTTCCTATTCCTGGTTTTCCAGGTCTCAGGATAAAATGCTTCAAACAGCAGAGACTGTTCAAACTGGGACTCTCCTGAGTCCTGTAAACCACATCTTGCTGACAGGCAGAGTTAACAGACTCACCTGAAGCAAACACAACAACCAAATGGCAGCCAACTCTTTCTGCATTCCCATAGGCAAAGATGTAAATGTTTGAATGAGTTATGCATAGACATGTCCCAAAAGGGACTATTTTGATTATTGCAAATATATTTTTTAAAAATTGAATTTCTTGGTACATTTTTATATATATTATCATCACATTCAACCTTGAGTTTATATCAGTACATGATAGACATCTTGATTCTAATTTTTTCCCATTCCCCGGCCCTACCTACAAACCCCACCTTCTCTATATATAAGCTTTGCTGCCTTTAAAAATTATCCAATTTTTTCTTTCCCTTCTTTACTTACCCTCACCCCATTTCCCTTTTCCTTTTGAACATTTTCTTCCTATTTCACAATGTCTATCATACATTTTGGAACTCATTTACACCTTCAGTTTCTCAGAGAAATGATATGGTATTTACCATCAGTGTCCTGTTTATTTTTCTTATGAGTATCAAGGTACATCCAACTAGATATAAATGACTCAAGTTTATCATTTTTAATGGTTGAGTAACACTCATTTCATTTAAGAAAAACATATTTTATTCATCCAGTCTGCTATTGATAGGCACTTTGGTTGTTTCTAAGATTTAGCTGTTAAATACTGAGCTGCTATAAACATGGGTGCACATGTGTCACTGTGGAATGATGCTTTTAATTCTTTCATGTATATACCTAGCTAGGAAATAGCAGGGTCAAATGGGACCTTGAGTCCTAGTTTTTGAAAGAATATCCACACTGATCTCCACAGTGGTTGCACCAGTCTACATTCCCACCAACAGTGGAGAAGTGGTTCCTTTCTTCCCATAATACCGCCAGCATTTGTTGTTGGTTGATTTCATGATATCAGCCATTCTTGATGGAATGAGATAAAATCCCAATGTTGTTTCCATCTGCATCTCTCAAATGACCAGTGATACTGAACATTTTTTCATGTTTCTTAGCTGTCTTTACTTCTTTATCTGAAAAAATATATGTTCATTTCAGATACCCATTTTGGTACTGGGTCTTTAAATTTGGTGGGATTAATTTTCTTCAGTTTTTTACATACTCTAGTAGCCTTTTGTCTGAGAAACAGCTGTTAAAAATTTTTCCCATATGGTAGTTTGTCTTTTCACTCTGATGGTAGTTTCTCTCTGTGCAGAAATCTTTTTTTTTAATTGAATTCTTTATTGGTACAATTTATATACATCTCAAAATCACATATAACATTGAGAAATTTGTACCAGTATATGCCACAAGTTAATTCTCATTTTTACCCATATCCCTACCCACTCCCTCCTCCTCCCCCCTTTATACATGCTCTTTTATTTTCTTTCTGTATCATATTTATTCCTTCCCCTCATCACATTCCCACACCAAGTTTCCTATAGAAATATTCCACTCTATAAAAGCTGTCCTACTTTCTAGAACT